>JAHZNA010005327.1:0-25872 GCA_027743935.1 Sinodicranocentrus sp. ZH6 | reverse complement strand
TGGAACGAGGTTATACACCAAAGAGAAGTGAGAGAGAAGAATAGAGATGAAGAAATGTTTCAGAATTCTTTTCCATACACCACTTAAAACACAAACATGAGTTGGCCAAGTTTCATATCCCCAAGTCTACTTTTTCAATTACAGTTTGAAGAAGTGAGATAATTTTTTAACTTGACGGAATGTACCCAGTTGTTCCTGCTACAATATTTCCGTAGAATTGTGAGCTGCTACTTGGCAGTAAGGGTTTGATGTAAAATATAAATTAAAGAAAAGAAAAGATTAAAAAATGGATGCTTTCCGAGCAGCATATCCAATTTCTTCTTACTCCACAGAAAGTGGCTGTCAGTCAGTTTGCACGCACGAGTGTAATAACGTAAAACGTTCTTTTCACCTAAAAATGGTTGTTTTCTTCCTACTCCTAAATGAATCTCAAATATGAATGGCTTCGGATCATCGTGCTAATGACAAATGCCAAGTTTACTGTTTAATGCAGTGTAAAAGGATATGATGAAATTGGAATTTGAGATTGGACAACAAAAGGCATGACTGTCCTTTAAACCATGTAACAAGGTTGATCAATGAAGTGTGAATTTACATTGATAAGGTCTCGAGGTTTTCTCAAAATTAGCAGTTGGTTATCAAAGCAAAGCAAGAAGTTTAAACAGGTGCATGGTTATCGAATGTACATACAGATAGTACACCATAATCAAATTATTCCATTGATTTTCAATTGTGCGAAGGCACCTGTTTTCCCACTCATTAAGTCTTTCACCTGGATGTACCATATTGGCAGATAGAATTGTCACATTTATCATCTACGTTATCAAGATAGTTAAATAATGTTAAACAGGTGCCTCGCTGAAGCAGGTGTGATGCAGATGGAAGATCCAAGCCTTTGCTAACCAGTAGATAAAGTGATGTTTTTGTGTGGCGTCAGTGTCAGCAGTTCAGCAGGTGTCCAGATGAATATAAGTTACCCTAGTTATACATAATTTCCCATTTTTTGTAATGATTTAAAAATGAGTCATGATGATTTTAAATTATTATTAAACTGCCATGCTAATTTCATTAGATGGATTGGATTACTTTTTTTATACATAGCAAAAAATTAGCAAATGACGTAACAAATTGGCCCGTCACTTCCAGAAAAATTTCCATATTTGTCAAAATCCTTAAGTACCGTATCATGTCTTTCCCTCGTGCACCAATAAAACGTTTCAACGAAACAGCAGGTATAATATTATGGATGATATTAAGCGTAGGAGTAATATCATACTTCTGATGTATGAATGAGTTTGAGTTAACACTTTTCATCTTCAAGTTCCATTATAATGTCAAAATCAGATACAACAATCCCAGCTCCGGGAGCTTATGACCCAAAGTTTGTGACGGATGTTGCGGTCTCTTCTACTCTAAAAGGTATTGTCTTTGAGAAGTGGAATAGAAATAATGGAAATGGGAATGGCAAGACACGTCCCGAGGACATTGAACCTTCCCAGTGGTTAGGGCGTCTTAGCAGAGATCCATCCTTTACCAGAAGATCTTCCACCATAGTAGCAAATTCTGACATGAGAAAACGAGACCCATCTGCTTCACAAAATGTACAACGTGCCTTATCTCCACGTATCATTTATAAAAATTAGTCTTTAATATAAAAAGTTCAGAACACATTTTTCATTCCGGATAAACAGTGAAACATAAGCACACACAGGTGTGCCGAATGCCTTGAATAACTCATGAATGTCGTTATACATGTTTACTAAAATGACATTTTCATACATGATTAATTACGCTCATCGCTAGACACTGACGGGCAAACCACGGCCAAAAGCTCCTTCCTCTCTTTCGACAAATAATCCAATGAAAAGGGCACCATCAAGACACACGTCATCTTCGTCAAGCATAAAACCTCCAGTAATTCCGGAAGTGCAACTGAATTTCAATAAAAGCCACAGCATTCCAAATCAAAGCAAATCGACACATAAGATTGAAGTGGACACAATGATATGCCAAGATGCTATAATGAGCATTCATGAAATCCAAACCATGGCAGAGGATCTTCAAGTGGAGGTGTCAGAGTATAAACGAAGACTCACGGAGGAATTAATTAGAAATCAAGAGCTGGAGGCGAATAAGCTTGAACTGGAGTTTACCATCCAATCCCTCCGCCGAGAGCTGAACAAATATGAGTCTGCAAAAGAAGCTTGGCAAACCGGCGAGGAATCTCAAAAGCAGCAAATGAAAGTGCTGAACTTGACAAAAGCAGAGTTGGAGCAGGAAATAAGCAACCTTCAAAAGAAGTGGGAGATTTACAATGAGGAGGAAACCAAGTTGAGAGAAAGAATTGCAAGTTTGGGAGACGACAAGCTTGTCTGGCAAGGGGAAAAACTGGAGTATGAGGTAGCCCTCAAAGAAGCTCATGAAATGGTGCATGAACAAGAAAGTAAACTTGCTGAAAAGGAAGTTAAATGCAACGAGCTTGTCGCCCAGATGGATTCCTGCTATCATATGTGTGAAAGTAGAATGGCTGATGCGGAAAATATGAAAGAAATTTCCGAGGTAAAGGTCCAAGAGCTGACGCAGGAAAAGGAAGATTTACAAAAGGAGTTGGATAATGTACGCCGGGAGCTGGAAACAGAAAGGACTTTGTTGGAACTAATGAAATCTGAGCAACCCGTTGAAACCAATAAGCAAGATAACTACATCAGCTAAATGCTTGAAACTTAATGAATTTCTGCAGGCAAAATTTTAGTCTTTACTTGTCCTCACACAAAAGTATTATTAAAATATAATTAATGAGTACTAGTAATTACACTCGCATTGCCTTTCTGTGGTACCCCATATGCATACTACAAACTGTACATTATGCGATTTGTACAGTTTTATTTGTACAGTAAAATACAAAAATTGAATGTGCAACACATGCATCCAAAACTGATTAAATGGTTTAGTGCATAAGTCACCCCTTTTTGAACTCTTACCTCCCTTTAAACCTCTAACGATAAAACATGAAAAATAAGTCCTGTATATGGATGGATATCACCAGTTGAGTTGTGAGATGATAGTGCAAATTTGTGATATGGATGATGGATGATGTCGGTAAATGTCGAACTGCTAAATCTAACGCAAAGAGTACGAGGTAGAAATATCACTTTGCCCCGTTCTCTTCACAACATTGCAAGTTTTCCGCACAAGGAGATTGGTTTGTTGTGTTGAATAAAGAATATTTGGACTGTCAACGGACGAAGATTTTCATTCCCGTCATCTCATCTCACTCGTGGACTTGGTTGAAAAACGTAAAAATTGCAGTTTGTGTTTTTATTATTATTTTGGGTTATTAAGTTACCAGACTCCAGTGACTGTTTCAGGTCTTAAAATTAAAATTGTGTGTCTCTGTGAGTTAACATATCTCTCAAGGGTAATTAAAAAATACATTACTCGGAAGTAAGGGGCTGTGCTGATTCAGATTGATAGAGGAATATTCCTCGGTTGTCGGTTTGTAAAACGTCGATTTTTGTTGGTTAATTTTAATGTTACGAATATTTGAATAGATAAAAATTTATTCAGGTTAGCTGTTGTGGACCTTCGGTGTCAGAAGAAAAATGGGTAATTTCTACTCATCAGTTGCGGAAGAAGCTAAGCAGTTCAAAGAGCTTTCTGAAGAGGAGCCTCTTCAACAGACGCCAACAGGAACTCCAGTTTCGAATAATGGAAACAATCCGATTAGTCATAAGTTGCTTGGGCTTATTGATCCTAGATCTCCCAGCCAGGGGGTTTCAAGAACTCCTTTAGAGGTAATTTTGCAAGTACTTTTTTGTTTGACTTGCAGCCATTATATTATATATCAGTCAAACTTTACCTAAGCACTTCGATGCATTCGCACTATCAACTTTTGACTTTTATCATGTGTTTAAAAAAATCTAGATTGAAGAAAGAAACAAAAGGATCGAGAAGACACGTATAACCAATTTGCTTAACAAGGAAAATAATCTGCCTCAGCCAGTATGCGCCGAAACTGTCAAGACTCCCACTGGTCCTCCAAAAGAAACATTTTTTGATCCAAGATCTCCAAATCCGGAAATTAGTCGTACCCCAATCTCATATGCAAGCAATGGCCCAATGGTGGGGCGAAAGGTATTCCAAAATTAAAGGAGGTCTTTTCCGTTATCCGTCCAGTTATATGTAGGAGTGTATAGTACCAGTACCATCACGGTCTTTCATTATGAGTACTTGTATGATTGTATTACTTACCGATACCGTTGCAGATGAACAGTGTGAATCAGCAAAGTTTTAATTTTAGATGTAATCGTTTAATTCCTTTTAATTTTTCAAACCATTATCGACAACTAAATCATATGTTATGTAAACCGACATTTTCAATATCGCCTAAACTAACTTACAATATAAAAATAATAACTAATATAAGCTGTATTTCGAATCGAACATAATCGGCCATTAGTTAAGTACAGTTTTACTTTATTTAGCACCATCATATTGAAACATTCGCGTTACATCAAATCAAGTGGAATTGGGAATCATTGATGAGATTCATTTCATTTGAGTACACCTACATATAAATATGTACATATGTATAACTTTACCATTAACTTCAAATGCACCTTGCTTGCGTTCCCAAGCTTTTGATTGATACGAAGACACATATTTGTACAACATTTATTCTAATCATCTAAAAATCAGGTATCGACAATAATTCGACTAGTAACTCAGATTAGTAATAAGTTGTCGTATATCAAAAAGTCACATATCGACATATCCCATTTACAATTTACAACACGAAGGCCCAGTAAGGCAAGATTTTGAACATAAATATAAAAGCTGAGAATGAAAATCGTTCATGTTCATAGATACAAAATCGAAATTTTAAATATGTACATATTTGAAAACAACATATATCACGAACGATATGTACTTTATTACATTATGCATGTAGGGATATGCGTACTAAAACATCCGCTGTAACCGTGCTTAACTCTTCAAATAAACGAAAATATTGACAACATTTATTTGGATATAATTGTAAATATATGCATATGCCCAACTTACCGACTTACCGTAGGTACCATTGTATTAGAGTAACACTGGATGCGACTTTATATACAGTATCATGTATATAGTCGACTTGTCAGACTATTTCGACTTTTGCAGATCACACAACATTTTCAAAATTAGGTACACACAGGGATGGCGGCATGGTCCATTCAAACGTATTCATTTGTTATCAGAGAAATCGAATAATGCATATTAATCTAAGTATATTGTAGAAGTAGTAGCTGTAATATCTGTAATATCACGTATGGAAGATTTTGCAGACGAAGGTCTTCCTCTTGACCTGAATTCTTGCTGAAAGTTGCAAGCAAACCGTACTGCATGTGTTAGTCTGAAAAAAGTTAAGACTGGCTTGATATGGCAGATCCGGCTTTAGCATGATGGGGGATCAGAATAGGATCCGTTACTTATAGGAATTTCTTCGGGATGTAGGTGATGTTGATGCTTAGGACATTTTCCATTGCTTTGGTGAAACTGTGGAGTGTGATACATCCCATGCGATGCAGAGTTAGTTAAAGTTACAAAAAGTAAAGAAAACACCATGAGAAAGAAGACCATACAAGTACACCATTAAAATGATCACACTCATATTAGATTAGAAAGTAGTCTGATTCGAATTTGGAATTCATACACGTGCTAGCAATTCTGCAACTTTGTGATGCACAGTAATGGAAGATTTCGTGATAAAAATTGTAATATTCTCACACGTACAGTAACAAACAACCGAAGAATCAGAATTCATTATATACTTTATGGGCTTTGTTGATTTGCAGCTCGTAGAGTTTATAAAATTGTGCTGAGGCTAAGGATTTAACCATCCAGTTTTGTGTACGATAACCGGGACCAACTGGGAAAATTATTTTTCGCCATATGCGAAAGCCTATCAACAAAGTGCAGCACGAGCAAGAATGAGTAAACATTATGATAAGAATTACTTACCTCAACGAAAGTGAGATCGCAAGTGTTACTACTCGAACACTACTGCTTGAGCTTGTGAGGTAGAGTGGTACAAAAGCAAGCCAAATAATGATGATTGTATAATTTGTGAATGCGATGTATTTGGTCTCATTAAATCCTTCTGGACATTTTCTCGTCTGAATTGCATATATTGTACATAGACCAATGAGTATTAGAGGGTAAATAAACCCAATCATGTAGCGGTAAGAGTCTACACCCTGGAAAAAATACGGAAGAGAAAACACGTCATCAATGAAGATGCAATACTAAAGTTTTTCCTGAATGAAAATCAGTCCAATGTACTATTTGTGCCGTCAAAATAAAATACGACGGTTAATAATAATAAACTAGGTTTACAACATTTACCTCACAAATGCGAAGCTTTGTTGAACGATCTGGAAAGGAGTGTGTTATTGCTGGAGGATTCCAAAGCATCCAAACAATGTTGATGACAACCTCTACAGAGGTTAGCAAACCCACAATAATCATTTGTGATGTTGGGCTAATATATTTCGTTTTTGGAACTGACGGTCCTGACTTTTGATGAAAAATTCTTGCAATCCTATTAGTTTTCGTGGCAATACTTGCATAGCATAGCGTTGGACAAAACCCCAAAAAGAATCTCATGATGCCACAGGTGAATCGATTGGGTTCCGCAACGATGAAAAAAGTCACCGAGAAAGATAGGAGGATTGCAAATAGTAGAATATAACTAAGCTCCCGACCTGCTGCTTTGATGATTGGGGTATCGTTGTAACTCCAAAAAACCATTGCCACAAATAGAGTTACCAGAATTCCTGAAGGAGAAAGTGAAAAAAGAAAGTCATGATTACACAGGGATATTTGTTTATTTACTCAATACTCTAGTCTGTGCCTTTAGGGATGACACGTTTCGCGTCATCCCATTGCATTACATGATTCATGACTCTACTTTGAAAAATATGCGTAGAGAAATACAGTTGAGGCAGCCTGCCTGCAACGTGATATGCGTGTCATGCACTCCTTTTACTTTTGAAAGTTAAAACATCCAATATCGGCATAAAATGAGCAAATATAAATCACTTCCAACGCTACAACAATGACAACTTACCAAATCCTGAGACTCCTAATGCCCCAATAGCTAAAGGATGTCTATAGTCAATGTACGTTTCTGGAATGTGCAAGCACATGGATCGGGTTTCATCGGGAGCTGTTCCTGGCGGACATTCCTCACAGAGATTCAACTCATGCTTAATTTGGAATTTTCCGCAATCCCTACATTTCCAGCAGCATGTGTCACCCCCCTGTCAAATAAACATAATGTGGAATGTTTATGAAACCAAATATAGTCGATATTTGTGCTTCTATCAATTTGATTAAATATTATATAATCTCGACTTTCTTGTAAAACAATGTTGATGTCGGTAGTATGTTTATACACGCGTGTCGACGTAATTGTACCGTAAATACACTCGTTGAATCTAGCTTTATCATGTCATGCCATGAATGATTATTGTCACGCTCTAGGTATTTATTGCTACAGTACATAATACAAGGAAACTGGCTGACCTCACGAACTTTCACTTGATTAGGTTCACATGGAGTTGCGCATGTTGATGGAGGATAGTCTTTCTGTCCTTCTGATGCTCTGTACTGAATGGTTCCATCGATTTCCAGCATGAGCTTCCCATCGGAGCCCACTGAAATAAAAACAAATTACAGGTTTTTTTAACATTCTAGAAGGGCGGGTTGTATTGTATTACCAACTAAGCTTGACACTAATGTTTCCATCAAATAGCCCATCTCATTCATATGACCTTCCATTATCAAGATGAAAAAACAAATGGAATCAGGCAATGGCTACAATAATAGAGTTCTGTTATGGGGAATAGGAAGTGTGAATACAAACTTGATGTTTATTTGGCATAGTAAAGCGGGTGCACTAGTACTCAGCTCACGTCATGAGAAGTTCATGGACAACAAAAATCGGAGAGATTCGCTGCGTACTGAAATAGACATAAATGCATATGGGTAGACTTTCAGGTATTTGTCGCTTCGCTTTACATTCTGTTAACCGAAATATTGCTCATAATTGGATGGATGAAGCGAGTTGAAGGAATATGCGTAGGAGGTTGTATCCTCTAGTCCATCGTTTTCTTTGAAACAAGATATCTTACTTCTTTAGAAAAAAGAACTATATTTAACAAAGGAGCATGTTAACTACCGTATGTTTACGAAAGCTCCTTCGAAAACGGAAAATGTACCTGTAACGTACACAAATTAGTATTGTATTTTAATCAAAAAGGATGCTGCCTAAGAAATAAAACTTTTTTGAATCCATTGTTTGTTCACCTACATTTGGTAATATGTCGAGCACAATCATCGCTTATTGCAACATTGACATTTCGCAATGGCTAATTAAGGCAAATTGTAAAAGGAAGTTTTGTTTCAAAATCATTTGTAACTATTTTTCTTAATCATTTCGTCAACCTTAGGTATACTTGTGAATTATTACGTAATACCATGTGTAGCAAAAATTTCAGACTTTGCTAAGAATAGCTGCTGACTAGATTGACCAGAAAGAAAATTATGGAGACTGCAGCTGCCCCAGACAAAAAGTCTCACATGGCTATAATCACTGGATACATAAAGAGACAACAGTTTCCTTTACTTTATGGGTTGGAAATAGCAAGCTGCCAAGAAAGTCTTCTTATAAAGTGTCGCAACATGTCCACGTTGTCTAATGCAGTAACATTCTGTTACCAACTGACTGACCTTCAAATCGGCATAACAATTTAGTTTAGTTTCTTCTCAGCCGTTTTATATTCTGAGAACTTTAGTACGCTTTTGTACTTTTTGTCATGTGTTCGTTCGACTTCACAAGCTGTAGTATCCATATAAAGGGGTTTCTGTACACTGTATTGATTTACGACGCATATAACATATATTTGTAACAGGGGATGAGGATTGTATTTATAGAAAACAGAATAAAAGGTGCCGAACATACTTTTATTTTATAACATTATATAAGGAAGTTTATCCTTATAAGTTTATATTAGAAACCCACTCCCAGTTTGGTAGGCGTTTTGCAAACTGTCAATGTCAGGATCTTACGGATAATTTCATGGGCAAAGTTTTCATCGCGGATCTTCTCTCATCATCAATTTAGGGAGCCAACACTTATATACTTTCTCAACGAGTCAAGTTAACTTGATCAAGTTGAGACTGTGTTTGAACAAGTTTTGTGTTCATTGATTATACAAGTGGAAAATGAAGCAAGCATGGTAAACACGTGGAGTTCAAGTGGGGTACTCTAATCTGCAATCAACTACTGAATCTAACTAAGTAAGGACAATTGTTCTGTACTGTTATTGGAGAAAGTTGTACTGTATGTGGTAGCACAATGAGATTCACGTTATCGTAAAGCGTGTAATTTTCAAGCGTGAAACACGTTGATAAATAAATCCAGCTTGCAAACTCTTCAAATGAATATCCCCTTGCTTGACATTGAACAATTGAGGAATGTCGTATGGAACATCTGAAATCCAATCTGATGTCAGCCTTAAACTAAAATTATATAAAATCACTGACGCAAGCTGTATATTACAAAATTTGTATTTACACAACTTTCCGTCCTACCTCCACTTAAAATGATTTCCCACACGACCTGCACGCTTACTACTAAAATTTCTTAATGAAGATTGACAAGTTATGAAGGGTATGTGATACAGTGGATTCCCTTTATTGTAAGTCTATCAAAACCCTACAATTCTGAAAACTCACTTCTAATTTGAGGTGAAACTAATTAAAATTAGAAGAATATGTAATGACGCCCATAACTATAAAATCTCATTTGATTCTGTCTGATTCCCTGTAGCAATTAAAATTTGGGACGTTGGCTACAACTTTTCGACTTTCACCAAAATTTTCAAAGTATAATGATTACACCATACTTGGCAAAACTTTGTTGCAGATTACTAGGCATAACAAGTTGCCACGTTTTTCTTTGGCTCACTAAATTTTGCTGACAGTGATTTAGAAAAATGGGAAAGGAAAGACTAAATTATTTCCTAGCTTATGTTATTCCCTATCGTGCTTTAAACAGAAATTTAGCCAAGTCTTTCGTCCCTCCTAGCGAATACATAAGTTGACAGTATCATGTATCAGATCGGGCATTTCTGATCGGATGCGCAATCCAACTAAAGTTCCCTTTTGTATTATATCATTTCGTAGCGGAAAAGGAAAGGATCGATTTCGTTCTTCTCAACCCATCCAATTTGCATACCGTATGTTTTATATCAACCAGCAGAAGAAAACACGTTCGTATTATTATTACATACGAATTTTCGGAAGTTTTACCTAAATGTAACATTTCCTCGATTACATTCCCTCTGAAAAGAACTAGAGGATATTTAATCACGATGTTGGCTCTGAGTTATATTACAAACCTCCCTTGCATGGTAATAGATCACAGTAAGTGATAGTAAAGAATGTAATAAACGAAAACATAAAGGCACTACAAGAAAAGTCGTCAGAGGTCATTGATGGGGGGCGATAAACGATTATTATCATGGGTGAAAGCGTCAGAGTTGGGATAGATGATAGCATCAAAAAATATTCTTTTGTTGTTTCTCCTGTTATATTGTTTTTTATAGCTTGTTTTCTTTGGAAAAATACGTGCTAGCACCTACGTTCACCTGATAAAATGAGAGTGCATAGAAAGAGTCGGATGTCTTTGTTCCTATTCATTGGTATCATGTGTTGTCTTTTTGTTTTCGCTATATTTTTCTGACAACCTTATGTTTGCAGTTAGTACTTTTACCCTTTGAACTAAAAATAGATCCCAATCCCAAATACAATACGCAATTACTTCACTATAACCTGTCCAAACATGGATTTTTGATGATTTAATATGAAAAGTCACAACTGCACGTCTTTAAGCTTTTCTAGAATGCGAGTGTAATTTATAGATTTTTGTTGTAAGGCTTTGGCTGACTTTCCCAAAGTGCTAATTTAGACTTGATACTAACACAAAAACCGTGATGCTAAAACGACGAGTCTTGACGGAGGAAAGTCCTTAGGTGTAGGCTTGTGCCAACACCAATTATCCGCCCACATGAACACTGATGTTTAATCGCTTCTGATGCGTTTCATAAAGCTCTTTGCATGTAGAGATTAGGTACAAAATTCCTTAATCTGCCTTTCCATCAACCAACTTCCAAAAAGGTTTGGCTACAATACCACATGAAACAACGCAACGCCAATTCTTCAAAGCTTCAAACTAATTTTATTATTTTTCACCCACTCAATCTTTTTCAATCCATAGAGTAATACTAATCTTCATTCCGATCAAAAAGTTTCCATTGATTTATGAAGTTTTATCTTCATTTGATTTTGTTCTTAGCTATGTGTCAAATTCTCAAATTCTCACAGGCGCATTTCCGTTCCCTATGTTTATACGCATAGAGTTTTGCAGATATTTTTTCCATCACTCGGTGCTTTCTCTGCTTTCACTTTTGCGTAATCATTTTTGCGAAGAGAAGAAAATATCCATTTAAAAAAAGACACTTTTTAATTTACAGTGCAGAGAAGAAAAGCAAGATACAGTCCATAATTAAATATTTCTTTACGACCTTCGTCTCATTGCAGAAACGCTATGAAGTAGTGAAAACTTAAAGTCTCTTTTCTGTCTATACTTACTTACAGACAGTGTACTGTTAGTTAGGGACAGGAGCGAAAGAGAAATCATTTTATAGGCAAAATATAGCTAATAAACTCTACTCTATCAATTTAAGGCATAATATTACTAAGCTTACGACGTGCGATAAAATAACTAGCACCAGCAAAAGTAAAGTCATTACTATATGGTGAAGCGGTAGTGACATTTGAAATTATCGTTGACGTTGATGTAAAAAGCTGGATATCACTAGACATGAATAGATGCACTGGGTAGGACAGTTTGTGAAATGATGCAATGAAGTAATAAGTATGTACGATAATAAATACCTATAGACGTTTGCTCCGCACTATCATAGAGCTCCTGAAATGGCTCATCTTGATTTTGATGATCCATCAACATGTGGCACATTAATTCTGCACGAATTAAAAGTGTCTCTGTCGCTCTCGCTTGCCTTCACACAATCAATAAAAGGCCGGGCTGGTTCTATGTACTTATGTTTCATTAGTTCGCCCCGAATTTATACATATTTGATACATTCCAAGCTTCTAGTTTTGTCATATTATACAAGTTAGAAATGATGAAACTCGTCCAAAAACTCCAAACGCTTGTCCAACAAACTTTTTTGTCTCTTATTGCCAGTCTGTGCCACAGCCTAAAATAGAAGATATCTTTCGCATAGGCATATGCTCTGAAATGTGATATCATTGTCATGTCTTAGCGAAGGAGGTAAGAGAATACAACCTAAAATTTCCACAAAGATTTTTCCTTTTCTACTCGAGCAAAATGAGTACTGTCCTGTCATATTTGTAGTATGTATGTGGATAAATTGTCAAAAATATGAAACAGAAAATATGAATTATCAGCAAGCACCGTGAGTTGTGGCAGCTGGTAACATCTACCGTTTCTCGTGAGCTTAACCTAGATTAACAGACGCTTCTGTAGTAGGACAGCATAGTCGGGGAAATTCAGGGAAAAGGGCATGTTTTTGCTCGTGGCATGATGTATTAGGGTGGATTAAAAAGAAAAAATGAATGATTACACGACGGATGGATCTAGAGATGAAATGCTGAAAGTGATATACATAGGTTGTTTCTAACTACTCAAGTAGTTGATACTATCATCCGGACATTACATGAATGATTATATATGATGATACTGCATAGTTGATGTGTAATGTGCATGCACAATATAATTAAAAGGGTTTTTCACATGAGATACGCATTATAGTCGACTGCAGACGTGGTTACCAGGAAAAGACACAAAGGCACAGATTCCCTTTCTTAAATGTGTTAGTCATCACATTACCAACTAAAAGATTTTTCTGTACTAGATACACGTACTACTATTCCAGCCAAGATAAATCTCCTTCGTATACAGCTCTATTTTTCAAAAAGACTTAAGAGTTCGAACATTACTAGTACAAACTCTGGAAATATGAAAGAATCCTCTGACTGCGTGAGTGAAATATTTACTACGTCTGTCAGCCACAAAAAAGCTTACTACTTACACAGTAAAAGCAAAAACACACGGAGTATTCACGTAGTTGGACAATTCCGTAGCTACTTCAATGATGATATCATGGTTCATGTCCATGCATACCATCGTGATACTATATGGGTGCTTAACATGCATCACATTATAGTCATGAAGCTCTGACGAAAAAGGTTAAACAGTCAGTGTCAAAGAGGAGTGTAAGTCAGTGGAGTAAAAGCAAAAGGAAAAGTATTGATATACGAGTGTGTGTAATAGGGCTACCACGAAACATTCCATGCTGCGAAAAAATCTCTACGCGTCAACTTACGCTTCCATATCATCTACATTTTGCTTGCTAAACAAAGTTGTTAAGGTTTGAAAGGATATCATGCATTGGACCGCCTGAAGAGATGAGATTCTCTTTTACTCAAAGTATAATCGTATTTACCAAGTTTAGACACTGGTGGAGAAAACGGCCATGAAAAAAGACAACAAACTTTTTCTGGACTGCCCTAATAGTACCCTCATGTGGCCCTACTGTTCTAAAACCTTTCCACAACTTTTCCTTAGCTAGTGCAGAGGACACAGACAATGAATACTTTTCTTTCATTCCAACATATATATTATTTGCTTTTTCCGTCAAGAACTTTTTTCTACAATCTCTCAACCCGCACAACGTTGGCGAAGGTTGTTTTAATAAGAGTAAAACACATTTTCCTCCTTTCTACTTCATTGTAATATTTACATTGGGCTGGATGATTTGTTCCATTTTTTAATAATAAAAATTACAGTATTGAGAGGAGAAAATTGTATAAAGATCAAAGGGGAAAGAAACTCAGTAAAAGGCTTAGGTATTTCTGCTTTTCTGCATTATTAAAAACTAAAAGATTCGTGGAGAGGGAAATGATTTTTTCTTGTGATAGGATTCATTTGCCAAATTCTTCGAAGAGGCATTGTAGGCGAAACTCCAAGGGATTCCTTGCTAGCAGGGTTTCGTCGAACGGTTGAAAATTGTTTTTGATTGAAGTAATACGTGTGAATTGTGTATGCACTAGCAGAGTGTCTCACTTCATTGATTAAGGAACCACTATGAAGCAAATGATATAGAAATTTTCTTGATGGTAGCTTATCTAGTTAGCACATAGATTGTCTAAGCCTTTAGTGTATTTAGGTAGGCTGGTGAGAATAGAATGATGTTGTCATAATACAAGTTTTGTTCTCTATTATTATCCTATCAGAATACTAAGAATAGACGCCTAGCTTCAACTAGTATTACTAGTAACGTCTTTACAACACAATTTAAGTAACATAATAGGAGAAAAAAGAAATATCTCGATGCTTAATGGAAAATACTACTTATACTTGAACTGATATACGGGATATACACAAAAAAATATCCCATATGAACTTTATAAGCTTGTACTTTCATCTTCCAATTGAAAAGAAAGATTTCCTTATGTTAAGTGTATTTCACCAGATCGTGCTAAATATGATCCGTGGTAATATCAGCTTTAAGTGCAATGACAGCTTGAAAGTTAAAGAAATTCGTGTGGTTCTTCCTGTACAGCTGTCAACAAGAGATTTGCTTCTGATGAGATAAAAGATGCAGCTAAAAATAAATTTCCTTACAATGCAATGGTGACAACTGACATCATTCGTACAAACGATCACATACATTGTCCATCATATAAAAGTCAGCAGATAATGTACTCTAAAGCCTTCAATGTATATCTCTATTTTCTACAGAAATCCCAGTAGCTCCAGCCAGATCCTTCTGGATTTTTTTTCTGAGACATTAAGTGGAAGGAAACACAAAAATAAGCATAACATCCGTTGTGCTACTATTTCTCCTTTCTCTTAGCTATAAACTCGTAGCTTTTGCAGACAGGCAGGCGGTGCGGGCGTGCAGTGGAAGTAGTCTTACAGTGCCCCATAAGCTCTACATATTACCAGAATCATTAAATGACATGCCTGAGCGCCCTTGCCGTGTCATTTTCTACTTGCTCGATACAAAGAGAAAAGAAAACAAGACAGTTGGATCTTTCCAAAGTGTAAAAGAACGTGGTTGTATACCCAAGACAAACAGATCACGAACTTTACGTGCGATGTAGAATATAGGCAGGCATTGATGTTGATTTGCAAGGACATTATCGGATATGGATGAAGAATTTTGATAAGTATCTTGATGGAAAATATGGAAAAATGAAGAAATATGTGACATATCCAGGTGGAGGCTACACATAAATAACATTGATAACAAAGAGCCAAGTGATAACCATGGACTTGGAAAATTCTAGTAATTTACGTATGCATTCCTCCCAATAATCTCGGTTCACAAATCAAAAGCATAACCGACATTACTAGCGCAGTAGAACCGTGCTACAGAACTTCGTAGAGAATTCTGCAAATAGTCTGTAGCTGAGAAGGTACCAGACTGTAATTGAAATCATAATTACTACTTCACCACCTCTATAGTTTATGCTTTAGCTTCCCACACGTCCTCGTAGTAAAGGAGTCCGTCATGCTGCGTATGATACATTCCATGTCATTTCATATTGCGCTAGTTTCTAATATTACCACCACAAATTACTGAATTACATTTCGTTTGTTCACACACTCACATGAGTAGTTGCCGACCTTGTGCCAACCGTAAGTGCCTTTATCACGGTTCTTTTGGAAGTTGACAATTGTGTACCTCGTTGGCCCGTCGCCGTTAAAAAAACGGAAAGCGTTCTCTTCCTCATCTGAAATTATATGAAAAAGAAAAGGTAGAGTAATATATTACACTACAACTACCTGAAGGAGATCAAGTAATATGCTTCAACTTTAAGAGTCACGTAGATATTAGACTGTAGCATTCAAAGTGTAAGTAGGTCTATTGCGATAAAAATATGCTTATTTGTAAAAGTCAGCTTAACTAAGTTTTCATACGAACAACAATTTTAAGAAGCGTATTCCTGCTTGTTTTAAGTTTTGCTATAACAAAGTTTTTCCATTTCTTCCTTTCAAGTAAAAGCAGTCAGTATTCAGTCATGAAATGAAATTCCCTTTTCGGTTGTGATAATGAGAATTCGCGCAATTTCGTGAATGGCATGCTTATTTTGTTTTGTTGAAACTTTAAAAATATAAAACTATTAAGAAACTTTTCACTACCTAGGTTCGCACACTGCAAAATAATTAAAACTTTCACTTCGCTTGCAGGGAATGTTTGAATTGAATGACGCTATTTCGACACAAATAGTGCCTGACGATTTTATATTATAAAATTCATTAACTACTCACCCACCAAGACATTGAATCGTTGATATAAAAATTAATTCTGTACCTTTGAAGGTGACATTTTTTAAGTACTCAAAAACTTCAAGTCCATCTACATGCTTCATGGCGTCACAAACGCCTGGAACTCCGTGGCACAAATTCGTATGCATATTATGAAGTGCAGTAGCAAACGCGTAGGCAGCATCCCTCACGAAATGCACAAAGGACTGCTGTGCATAGCCCGTTTCCATTGAAATCCGTTGCTTTTCAGGTTTACAAAGAGTTTCGGAAGAATTGGAAGTAGAATTCAGGGAACATCTATTCATAAATATATCAAGGGCACATGTGTTATCAGAGAAAATTGAATTGTCGGTATATGTCTGGAAATCATGGTCATTCCATAAATTGATGAAATGTATGCTGATAATCACCATATATTACGCATAAGATCAATCATTCCAAAGCCAGTACAATCTTGTGCTCTAGTTTTAGCTTGAATGAATCATGTAATTTCATTGTTTGAGAAAATATACTGGTAAACCCAACCAAGGTGGTTATTCATTTTCATTCATAATATATTTCACGTACCTAAAATGGTGCTCCCAAAATTCCGAGAACCACGGATTAACTTTGGAATGTTCAAGTGTTAGACTAGTAAAATATTCATCGAAACCTCCAACACTGCTGGCCAACGGTTGGATTGCGATTGCTCCTTCCAATGTGTCCTCCTTCCCCTATGAAACACAAAAGCAGGATTTCTCGTATTTGATGTAGTGGTATTCATGAGTTCACTCTCTTGGAAATGGTTCAATAGAAAATTTTAGTAATAACATCAAGTATAGAGTAGTACAGGCACGTACTGTACTCTCCTTAGTCTAGCTAATAAAACAATGGTGAATATATGTATAATTCTGTTAATAATTTACGAACATGGCTACAACATATTCCAAGGTCATATATTTTGTATTACGTCTCTGAAATATGCAATTCGGGCAATAAGCAATGCATAAAAGTAGTTTTGAATTTTGCAAATGAGAAACACATGTGCACTTTCACCATTTTATTTCCACAAAGTCAAAATGGATATAATCCAACAGTATTTTACGACATCTGTGAGGCGATGCATATGAGACGAGGCAAAATGAGGAATATTTTTTCGGGTTTTTCTTGTCCGCTCCCAGTGACTATTTCCCCTAATGTCAAAATCCTTGAATAGGTAGTTTAATATTTGCTATGTAGCAATTTAAATATCCATAAAATAAAAAGCATAACATAGTACTTCTATAGTACGTGTGTGTGTACAAAGTTCCTCCACAACACTGCTCTTACATGTAAAAAAAAATCAGCGATTTTCGATGTTTTGGAGGTTTTCCAAAACCTATTTTATATTGTACTAGGATTTTCCTTTCGAAACATTGATATCCTTCATTCGTCGGATTTTCACCCAAACTTTCAAATGAACTCCATAACATAAGAACAGAGAATGTAACCGGAAGGTAATAAAATGAGCTACAAAATGATCCATTCACAAATCCTTTCCCTCCCTTCAACATCGAACACAAGATGTTTACACACTGCTCTTGAGAATCAGATAATTTTTCCTGTCATAAATTGAAAGTGGACTGCTTAGAACTGAAATATCGTGGAAATGAAATGGTTGAACGGAACTACTAAATAAATCTTTAGTTATCTATTTGCCAACACTTGCTGGTTTTTAAAGAGTACTCCTCGGTTCGGCTGAACACGTGTATAAATAAACTTTAGCAAACTCAACCCTCCACTTAAATGAAGCCGTAACTCGGAACTTAACCAAAAACTAACATCCATCAAAAAAGCTTAAAATCACAAACCTCCCTACGCCTCTCATACTGACAACAATATTGTAATAATTAAATACAGGCTGGAACTACTTAAGATTCCAGAATTATGGCTGACTCCTCCAGAAATAACTAGTCGTTTCGAGGTACAAGACTTTGTGGGAACGTGACTTCTACAATGTTTCTCAGATGTGCATAACGACACTAAAGACTTGCTCAAATTAATTACACCTCTTGCATCCAACAACACAAACAACTGAAAAGATATTTTAAGCTTTACTTTTCATGCACTACTGCTTTCTCCCCTCAATCCTATTGTGGCTTGGAAAAAGTTGCTATAAAACTATTAGTCATAAAAGTTATTAGTTGGCTTTGTTGAGAAAAACGGGACCTATATTCAGAACTGCACCAAGTGTTGTTAACAGGATTCATTTTTTATCCGGAAAGATGTGCAAGTTAAAGTTTATATTTTTGACAGTTTTTTTTGTCCGTGAGTGCATTTCGTTCAAAATAAAGTTCACTTATTTTCAGTTTATCTTTAAATTAAATTTTAAATACAGCAGTGCAGTGCTTAAAACTCATCATTCGTGTGAGAATGGGTGTTGTGTGGCTAGAGCATTAGGTAAGAATCAATTTTCAGAGGTGCTTCAGTTGATCGTTGATCGCATGTGCATGTATCCGAGAGAAAGCCCTTGAAAATAAACTTACGCAGATTTGCATACTAATTGAGTATATTTTATCCTCTTCACGGATAGATTGAAATCATTATTGAGATAAAAGTGGAATCCTTGAGGGCGAGCTAACAATAAGAAATTTCTCCCTATTTAATTAATTGTAAGTATATATAAGGATTGCCCTTGGCAGAAATGGTAGATTGTGATTTGCGTTTGTGTTAGAGGTTACGTAACGGATGCAGATTTACCGATTTACGTATTTAAAACACAGATTAAGTAATAAATAAGAATACAAATTTTTATCTTCCTTATTTTCAACAAAACTGCAACATTATTTTGAATTATTTTCATTGCGCATGATAAAAAAGACTACTTTAGTTAAATACCAAAAGGTATCCTTTTTGTGCACAAGTGCACATAATTTTCTGCGCGCTAGGACCAAATAAAATACTGGAGCACTTTTGTTCTTTTTCAGCATGCAATTGCAGATATGCAGAATTGCAGAGTCTAAGTCGACTGCATATATAGCCAGCTTTTGATCTGAAATCTGAAAACGACAGGAATCAAGTTTGTGTTCGTCACTCAGACATAAAGATTTATGCGTGATTTTGGGATACGTGCAAAAATAAATAGATGAAATTCTAATCTCCGTTACCCAACCCAATGTAGAACACGACATTGTGCAGCTGTCAGCGCTTAGGTATTGATGATCCCTCGTGCAGATTTGCATAAATGCCAGGATCTAAGTTCCTGATAACAAGGGTGTACTAAATGGAGGCAATGTTTTGCAACAAAATACTGTAAACATTGTGTATGCAGTGGGAAGACGTGAATGAAAATATGTGAAGGTTGAATTTGAAAATGCGCCAACTAATTTTAGTTGATTCTGTATCTATTGAAAATGTGTAGGTTGATTAGTTACTGCGCTTACCACTGCCACAGAACCTCGTCCAGTCCAGCCATCAGTGCCAAGCCAAACATATTGGCTACCCATGTCAAGTCGCTTTGCTGCTTGCATGAGAAGCCCAGCGTTTTCCTTTTCCAGGATCAAGAGGATTACTGTAATATATGTGGGCAAAATCCCAAACATAGCATCAATATCAGCAAACAATGACTTTTGTGGTTTATCATATTTGAATTTGAATACTTTGGAAATGACTACTGACAATAACACTAGACCACATAATATCATTAGTGCGTGTAGTTGGTTCAGCAATAGGTATAAAACTTTTCCGAGATATTTTATTTTATGTAAGATAACGGATATCTGGCGGAATTAATTTCGGTTGACTCCACACTCCATGAAGGGAACTTAAAAAGTTATTTGATATCTGACTTTCACGTTTTCGTCAAGTCAAATGTGGGCTGTAGTTTGATACGCTGTTAAGTCGGGTCTAATGTATATACATCTTGTATACTGGTATCAGGCTATTTTGCTTTTGCATATTGGAGGTGTGTATCTTGTAGAAGAAATACTCTCGGGAAGGAAAAGTGTGGGATAAGTGACGTCAGAAGAATAAATTAATGTAACATGACAAAGTTTCAAACAAGCTTGGTTGTTTATCAAACCCCTCGGCTCATTAATGATCCACTCATACCCATCATTATTAGTTAGCGAAAGTTTTTTTCAGTGAAACTTTAGTAGTGAAATATGTAAACAAGTAAATCAAGAAATCTCAAGTCAAGTCAAGTGAATATTATCGCCTTACCTCTTATGTCTGGTTTGTTCGCAATGGCCCTCATGATCTGTTCGTAGTCAGGTCCTTGAAACTGATATCGTATGACACGATGTGGCGTAGTAAAACAAATTGTATCATTTTCAGCAAGTTCTTTCAAGCTTTCGTAGCAATGGAGCCCGTATTCACTATCCGAGTAGACGACGGCAACGTACTTCCAGTCGAAGAATCTGTTACAATGTTAAAAATAGTTAAACTCAGGATGAAGCCGACACCAAGCAAGATTTTATCATGTTTACGTTAAGCACGTAAATCTATCTCATTATTCTCAAACTTTTCCTCTTCATTACGGCAACGGGAAATTTGATAGTTACGACCCACATGGGTATCATAATTAAATTTCAATGTCAAGAAAATATGAGCTAATGGAGCATACGAGCAACCACTCATTCATACTAGGGTAGCTAAATGGGCCGTTAAACGACAACATACGAGGCATTTAAGATATGAAAACATTTCAAAGAAATAACTTCCGGAGAAAGTTGTGAACGATCTGAAAGTAAAAGGTAACCCATCAAATTTTCTCACTTTTTCTCTTCACCAGCCAGGCAAACGTGACAATAAACTTGAGAAAAATTCCCATTTCAAATCTAATTGGGACACGTAAATTTGGAATCTTTTATAATCCTGACAGAAGCACATCCTACACGCTTTCATCGTAATTTCTTTATGGATTAAAGGAATACACCATGATTACAAAATGTTGATGCGAATAAACGAAAAATGTGCCAAAAGAGGCGGCTTTGTGGAACAGCAAAGTCAGGTTGAGATAGTCTACTGCGAACTCGACGTTTTTCAGTAGTGTACATAATTACGTGCAGAATGTAGATGTTAAACATTAACCACGGTTATATATCTCTAAAGAAGATGTTTAAAGTCGAGGACATGATTATCTCTCGCATTTATGGGACCCCACTCAACCTTTTAGTGCAAGATAATGACTACGCGTAATTCAATTCACGAGCTCTTCTCTCCTTCTAAATAGTATCATCACCGCTGGCATTATCAACCCTAACCACTACACAACCTAGGTCTGGCACTGCCCTCACCAACCAATTCAATTTCTCATAATCAGCATCCAACCAAGGGCATTTCAAAGGAGCTACTTTCTCTGCGAGTGAGAATACTCGCGTCAAGAGTCGTTATTTCTTATTTAATGGGGAGGAGGTTCCCCTTTTCTCTGTTTCACATACACGTTCGTCCTCAGAAGGTTTCTGTCTTTTTATTCACTTTCTCTATGCGTCTCTTCCTATCAGCTATTTCACACTGACTGCGCTAACTATGCATCCAGTTTTAGTCCAACCAGGCATATAGTGCAGTGTGGTTTATATCCGGTTTTCTTTACAGTGTACAGTCGCTTGAATTCACAGAGTGAAAGTGACTATATAGCTTTAAGGTAGTCGTCCAAAAGAACAAATAGCAAATTATTTTCTTTTCATTCAACTGATAAGAATGGGAGTGAAAGAGGGTTTTATGAAAGCGTAGACTGCTTTATGAGACTTGGTTTCACAACATGATTCAAGTATTCTCCCTCTTCAGATTCGGTTTTCCAAGTTCAAAGTAGTATGGATTTTAGAATACCCCCTGAGTGTGGATTGACATGACAGAGAAAAGAAAGCGTACATTCATCGTAAAACCTTTTTTTCCAACCTCTCTGGAGTAAATCATAAAAATGACTTGATGCACGAGTTTGTATGTAAAGCAGGCAAAAAGGGGCTTGTGGGTTAGCTAGAACATTCGCAAAAATCCGTTTTTGATGATATTCATAACGCTTTTATGCGCTCATGACTGGCTTACCTAAGAATGTCGATCAATGCGTGTGCTTGGTTGACATCGGATGGAACAGTTCTGAAGAAATATGGAAACTTTTCTCGGTTGCTGAGCTGAGGTGATGTTGACATATAGCTTATTTGCGGAATTTGAAACAGACGGAGGAGACTAGCGACCTGTCAAAAACAAAGATATTCACATGCTGCTTTCATCTTGTCTAATTGTGTGCTGTCATACTTTTTTCCTCATACATGTCTATTAGGGAGAGAAAGAAGATGATGAAAGAAAAGGTGTATAGGTTGTGAATAGTGCATTCACTGTGATTAGGGGACGAAGTAGGACGAAACTGAATACATTACATATCATTAGTGTGCTGCGTATGAATTTCTAAGAGCACGCATACCTCCGTGTGACTGTCCTCGGAGAAAATAAATTAGGTTTGTTTGTTTGCCCTTGCCCTCAGAAAACAATGTATGAAACGAATGTTGTATTTAATTTAGCATAAACGTACGTACGTTAAAACGTGCTTTGAACATAAACTTCAGTTGAAGCCCGTCAACGTCATAAATTTTAATGAATTTTAGTTTGTATTAAACAACGTCAATCACGTATCTTTCTGCTATAGAGTATCGACATTTTAAATATTTTCATACTCTGAACAGCTTCAACTAGACGAACTCTATTTTACCGTTAAAAGAACATAACTAATCCTAGGAGGGAAATAAAAAATTACCTCTCCAAAGCCAAAAATGTCAAATATTACAATTACAACTCTGTAATTATAGAGTGACCTGAAGCCCATCCACTGTCACAGCCAGTGGCAGTTTAAAAAATAATGTCCTGATGTTTCATTGCGAAAATTTTCTCATATACTACGCATGTGAACGTTTTATGGCTCATATTTTCTTAATTCGATTTCATTATCTAGAACTGGGTAATCGAACTACAGCAGTAATAAATTCTAGAATGGATGAACTAAAACTGACAAAATAACTACATCTACCTACACTTACCAACCTACCTTACTTACTTGATTGATTACACATTGAATTGACAGTAGCAATATGATAACTTCTTGCGTAAAGGTGCTATTCATTGTGTGTGCAATTTTATTTGCTTAAGTAATGACAAACTGTCCTACTTTCACATACATTTGTATTACGCATACTGTAAAGCAAACATAAAAAGTTTCATATGTATCCAATAGCACAAGAGTCAGCAATCTGAAAAGCAGCTCCTAAACCCATTGGTAGTAATAAAATAAGACTGCAAGTTTTATTGGAGTTACAATGAACCTATACTGTCAGTTTACAAATGCTCTTTCTTAGGTTGAGCATGAGTGATTCCTTAATTCAGCAAGAAAATCTGCCGACCTTGAACTTCCCATTTCAATTCCACTCACTCAGCTTGTTTTCTCCGAACGCGTTGGCATGTATCAACACCCCTGTTACTGCTCATAGGCAATTTACAAATAAAATCTGATTTGATCGTTCCGCTCAGCGAAAAGAAGTTTAAAACATTTCAAGTGTGTAAACCTGTCTGGAGTACTCTGCCAAAGTTAAATCGAATCCTTGTATCTTTCAACTTTTCAAGCTGCAATCTTTTTGATATTACGACCCGCTCGCTTACTTATAATACAGCGTGTAGTTCAGCAAATAACTTAATATTTTCTTCGCATCACTCCATCTTGGATGTACACGAGGGACAAATCTAGTGATAAAACCGTCGGCTGGCATTGACTTTACTGAAGGGTAATTTATTCCATTCCAATGGTTTAGCAACTGGTTCACGTTTCCAGTTCCTAGTGACAACTCGTATGAGATCAAGATGATGGATGTGCTCTCGTTCTGCGTGCTTACTTTTTCCTATATATTTTACACCATTCTTTCACCGTGTTTGCGGTGAAACCAGTGGGAAACTTGGCTAATACCACATATAATTTAATCTGCCTACACTCCAATGTCAAAATGTCTCGGAGGAACATAAAATGATAAAACTAACAGAATAAAAGCTTTTTATAATAACAACTATGTATCACTTCGTGTCGACGGGGTATTGTAAGACATACATACCGAATTATGAGTGCGATAACAATTGATCGAAGTAAAAATATTATGTCAGTAATGAAATTGTCCATACAATCCCATATAAGTGCAGACATAAAACGGATAATAAGCATGAAAATGAAAATCGTAAAGAATAGGGGTAAAGAAGGAGATATAATAAAAATGTTGAACTAACCTGAATAGTGACAGAGGAGGATTGACCACCAATCACACCGGCAATACGATCGAAATTCCCGTTGCGAAACTTCGCTGGAGAACCATCCGAACATTGAAATTCTCTTTCGTGATATTCATTGTAATGGGATATGAGACCTAAGTGAGAATACAGACAAATGGAGAAAGTGTAGTATAGACTAATAGACAGATATTACCTTCCCACGTGACTAGATATATGAGAAAACAAAATTCACGATTTGGTCGATTCCACATTGCTTTAGGAAAGCTTTTAGGAAAGGAAATGTGCTTTCTGGTAATACGACGCGAAGAAAGCCATTTTGGATGAGTCTATGTGCATAAATGTAATTTAACTTAATGTGTGCGTGGAGTAATGTGATAAGAGAATTTGTGGAATTTTTCGATTTTCTTCCGTCTGTCTTTTCATGCCATTTTGCCCCTGACCTTAGATTCTTCACAAAAGAATCCTAATCTTTCAATACATATAACGAGAAGATGATATGTTTAATAAGAAACTAAACCGTGTTGAAGCTACCTACATGATAAATGAATAAAGAAAGCCTGTAAACTGCCTAATGAAACACTTTCCGTATTTTACCCCTTGTTTGGTGAAAATCCTGATGTCACAGATCGGTTATAGGGCGTTACTATGTAGCTGAGTAAAGGACACCGTAAAAATCCATTAGTGTGTTACAAAATCTGCACCTTGAAAATGCAAAATCAATATTGCGAAACACCCTTTCTCAAAAATCGAATCATATAACATTGCAGCAGTGGATTTTAGGGTGTTTTCATTTTAGCTGACACAGTTTTTCAGTTTATCAATAGAAAATGGCTTCAGATAGGTTGCTACATAGTCTACGATTGATGGTGTTCTAAGTCGTGTAGCTGTCTAGAAAATATTGAGTGTTGGTTGAAGGTTGACATAAGTTCAGTTTTAGTTTTATAGACACATCATTTTATTCACAATCAGCTTACATTATGATGAGAAAAATCCTTACATCACCAAAGTTTTCCAGAAAATTCAATTTTTGCAAGAAATTACGGAATCAGTTTCAGGCGGTTTTTTTTTCAGGAAACGCAAACCGGTGGGGTCAACCGGAATTTATTAAAATCTTAGCAACCACAATATTCAAAGGTAACCCAAAACGCTTAACAATGATTAACGCAACGTAATGCGAAAAAATCCCTACCGCAGCGGTTAACTATCCGTTTTATCCA
>JAHZNA010005326.1:0-58213 GCA_027743935.1 Sinodicranocentrus sp. ZH6 | reverse complement strand
GATCATTTTGTATATAGTGATTCGTTGAATTCATTCTTCCTGGAAATGCTGGACAGTTTTTAATATAGAAAATATGCCGAATTTTGTGTGTGGGAAATAACGCGTTTGTAAATCACTTCGTTTGATGCTCGCCTCATGGTTGCCCATGATATAATTCAAAAATAAAAGTACGTCTAAGGATAACTTGACCATCCTACATCTAAATCCGAAAACGCTTTTTGATTCCGTTATCGCTACGTCGTCTTATCTCATATCGTATTTTGTCTCCCTACTTACCGACTGTGCTTTATTGGCACAACTCCAACAAAGATCAGTTCATTTTTCCACAAACTTGAAAATTCTAACAATAGTAACCGTTATCCACTAATGATCAGATGAGCACATGCCTGGAGCAATTTTTTATTGTTAGCCATTCAGTTCACCTGCTGAAAATTAAGCCACTAATAAAAATCATAAATAATGACCATAAATTGTAGAATTCAGTGTTTCATTTTGATTCTATGTGCTAACGGTAGGCGTTATTCTTTTATCTAGCCAGGTCAATCTTATACGAATATTGCGACAATAAGAACGAAACAACTTTTTACTGTTTTTAACAAACTGCTACATAACATCCTTCTTCACGATATGCAAGTACTTTCGAAACTTTTTGCATTCCATATTTCACACTAACACTGATTTCTCGAGTTTCACTGATTCGACTATTTAAAAAAGTTTTAATCTTCTCAAAACATAAAGTATAGAAATGGGCGTGCTAGAAATGACAGTTCGCAACTTGAGTATAGCACACTAAGGACCACTTACATCTCGTTTACTCCAATTTGACAATTGCTGAAATCCGTTCATTATTTTTCTGAAACAATCCACGCCTTGGGTTTATGTCTCGTCAGCAGTGATAAAAATCTACGTTTCACGTGCCAAATTAGCGGCAGAGTAATAAAGCACGGTGCTCTACACCAAAAGGTAATTTCTGTAATGAGAAAATGGTATAATAACGATATTAATGCTTCTGAAGGAAACCTTACGTTGCTAGCCTTGTCTAAAACTATTAGGATTGCCTAACCAGAACAGTTCAAATTGCTTAATGTGTATTACGACTATTTGGTCACTAATTGTCCAAGTTATGTCATGAAAATGATTTGTTGATATTTCACTCGCTACCCCTAGCTACCAGCAATTCCGCTTTGAGGTGCTTGTGGAAATGCATAACCAGACGAGCATCTTAAATAGTAGGTATCTCCTAAATCTTATCATCATTTGAGCACACATCTTGAGGAAATAAGCAATAATGCGACATCGTATCACGTACTATGCCATGTTTGTCTTTTCAACCATAACGAAATCACTTTCCTCTGGGGGTCAATTTAACAGTTGTTAATTGTTTCGAGCCAATCTAGAAACGGCCATCATCGTTTGACATGTCAAACTAAATGCACCTTTGAAACACGAAAATAGATACATAAATACTAAAGTACAACTAACATTCATGCATTTTTCAACACCATTAAAGCAGTAAAAAATAGTATTGGCATGAAACACATTTTTAAAAATCTTCAAATTCCTACCTGTAGCGAGGACACGCTAATAGCATTAGTTGGAAACGCGTAAAAAATTACAAAATCCACTTCCTTCATCCTTGTCGATTCGATAATATGATGGCATGATTAACTACAGTTATAATCCAATCAACCTACTATATAAGGCCATCAAACGCTTCAATACATGCTACTTAACTTCATAACAGCTATTAACGTTGCATTGTTGTGTACGAACGCCCATAAAGCAAACTTTATTCATTTATGCTTACCAATCCACAATGCATGACAGCTTTCAGGCTTCAACAAAGAGATACACAACTACCCAACTTCTGCATATTGCAGTTAATTTTATAGTCTTTCACTGACATCCAGTAAAGATCGCGATAACGACAAGCAACAAAGGAACCCTATACCAGATCATCTTTTATAACAAGGATTGTCTCTAGATGGCGAAGTAACTCAAAAATTGTGAACAAAGGTGCTTCAATAATTCGCAGACCTCTTACTTACTCGTTTAGAATAAGGTATCGCGCTGGTTTCTAGAAGCTACTTCGAATCCCAACACATCATATATGGCCTCTCTTACCTGCTTTTTATTCGGGAAAATGGCTAAACAACATTTTATGCTTTGTGCAAAGTATACGTATTCCCCAGAGTGATTTTTCTGAAAGGTGCTGCTATACTGCGGATGTTAGAAGTTCCAATAATGAACAATGAAATCATTGCGTGATTGTGTTTAGTTTCTTTCGTTGAGGAATCAGGCGTCAGATGGAACAATCATTGTCTTTGTGAAACTTAGTTTAAATCCTTACTTCATTCGTTGCATGAAGTTTTCAATGGTGTATGTCTTCTTTTTCAGGGATTACCACAGAAAAGCATTACTAACGGGTCACTTACTTTTCTCTGTAATAAATCATGCAATCATTGAGCTATTGAATACGTGAATATGGAGGATTGTTATTTGTTAGTTTAGCCCATCCCAGAGATGTCCTTTTATACATGGAAGCATGATACATAGGTATATGTGTATTTTACCGAATTTAGAACGTCCAAATGTTTGGATAGAGAGACTTCTACTTTGCTACCAACACATGAATACAATTTGTTTGGTTTCTTTTACAGTTTTCTAATTAACATACAGAATATAAATCTCAACATGTGGCTAATGTTGGGTCGCTAGTTGTGCCTTAGGGAAAGTATTTTTATTGATGCTTTACAATCTCTTAAGTGATATTAAAGGGATTGAATTGATTTTCCTGAAAAATAAGTACTTGTTGAAGGTGAGAATGGGGCTGAAGAATAAGTGTCACTATTTTAATGACACTCTAAATGACGTAAAATTTAAATGTGCTACGGGCAATAGTAATTGGCTATGAGTTTGACCACATTTTTCGGAAGCTTTGATGATAGTCTATAGCTAATTTTAATAGATCACGTTTCTATGCATTTTTATGCATAATCATACGCATTATTTTGTTTTGAATCATCAACCTATAATCATTGCATGCAAATTGATCTACGTTTCTAGCCATTTTGAGCTTTATTTACGTTCTTCATTTCGAATAGGTAACTTTAGAACTCTAGATAATTAAACTATTTCGATTCCCCCAACAAGTGTCTATTTCAACTGTCTATTGTTGTGCATACTTTTTGTTGTAAAGTGAACATAATCGCGCTTAATATGACTCGAAATGTCACGGGTCATGTACACTCTCAAAAATATCCAAACGCTTTACAACAAACAGTGCAGCACACATATTATGTACGTTCTCGTTTAGACCAAAAACCGTAAGAAATGCATTTTTAATCGTCACAGACGACCTACTATTGCTTGTATCGAATTATCCTTTCATAAAAATCGAGACGACTCTTCTTATCATTTCATCGAAATGATATCAAAGTTGAAAGAAAAAAATGCAGAAAGAAAGTCATGCAAACAGTGAGCAAAATGGCAAAAAGCTTTTAATTGGGGTTTTGTAGTGGCTAACTAAGTGCTATACTAGCTTACATTAGTGGACCAGCTCATATTCAGATATTGTGATTGCTGTTAGGACATTTAGCATATATTAGACATTAAAAGTAGTTTTATTCTCTGCGCAGTGGACTCTCGCAGGCTTGGCTTTTTGACTTGACTCGAGTTCTTGTGAAAAAGGCGACTTGAATGAAACTCAAGTGGTATGGCATGCCATGACACCAGACTGGCAGGTATATATAATATTCAATTCAATGTGAGAGTGCATGATTTGAATACTAAACGGAACCAGAAGAAAGAAGTCAAGAAGAGGACGATGAAGATTCCAATGAATACGGTCAACACGGCCAAATAGAACACCACATCTCTAAGGTATGAAAAGAGTCAAGCAAGCACAGAAGTCATCTTCATCCCAACCAAGAGTCAACCATCTAACACAAATCTCTGCTCTTTCCCTCGACATCAAAGTATATCTGTGTACACTACTCCTCTTTGATGACCACTGCTTCAACTTCAACCTGTCCGTCCGTTTTTTAAAGATGAAGTCATGAGCTGCTGCGAAAGTCCAAGTTATTCTCTATTCTCTATCATACTAGCCACCTAGTACCTAGACATATAGAAAGAGTGGAATTCGGAATACTCAAGAAGTTTGATAATTTCATATTTTCTCCTATTTGATCATCTCAAAGTGCATCCATCCTTGTACACTACCAACAACAACAGGACATGTATCGAATAAAGTGAATAAAAGGTGATGCATCATCATCAAATGCCGAAAGCAAGGAAGCAGAGATTTATTTCAGCTCGACAGCTAAAAGAGAAGGAGCGAAGTTAGTAGTAGTAGTAGTAGCAGTAAATACACTGGATGCATGTATGTGTTTCGGAGAAGACTTCAAAATATTTAAAATTATTAATTTTTCACAGCACTCAAATTCATGAAAATACGCATTCCCATTCCCTGTTTTTCAACAGTTGCTACATTTTCACTGGTTTTTGTTGGGTGAAATGTCATGTATACAAACAAATATGACAGACAAATCTTTAAAACACCGACATGTTCATTAGTCATACAGACAGACAAAATAACTAATTTCATAAAGAACTCTACACAGCTCCTTGCTCTTTGCCATGCATAAAAGTAATCATGTGCTCATGCATCACCTAAGTCATAAGTGGACAGTTTTTTAACACAAAGACAATGTTGGCAGTCCATCTTATGCATGTATTATTATCATAGTACTTACTGCTCTCTCTCTCTCTCTCTCTAGAATGCATAGCTTGTAGAGATGTAGTTTATGGTAATAAGAAACTGTACAATCTTTATTACATTTGAACTTTTTGAATATTATGGTGATGAGGAGAGTTGGTTAGGTGCTTGGTTGGTTGGCTGGTCGAGTAAAATGAGCAAGAGGTTTTGTAAAAAGGATCTGGTTTTTGGCCATCTTTCTTTTCGAGTCGAATACGATTGCCAAGTTCAGAGTCGTTTCATGTTTTCAAACCCTATCCACTTTTTCTCGATGCGCAAATACTTTTGTAGTTGCGTAGTGGGCTTGCAAGTTTTATCCCGAGAGAAGATTTAGTTAGCTGAGAGCTCTTAAAAGTTGAGACATTCGTTGGATAATAATAATAATTGTAATAACACTATTACACACTCAATTGTTATTGGTTATGCTATGCACCCAAAATCAAAATAAAATAACAACTCAAGCTCAACAAACTAAGTAACCAGTTACAAGGACTGCATTTTCCTTAATAACTGATAAAGTTTTTCTCTCTCAATATTTGACTAAAGACTTTGCTGCTCCGACCCATGAAGAAATTTTTTATTAAGCAAGCGTCCATCTTCTCATCATCGGCTGCTCAGTGAGTGCAAGATTATTGATTTGATGGGATACTGTGCTAATCAAGTTCCTAGACATGGTGTACCTCATTTTACGTCATGCTTGTAAAAAGTACAAATTCACACATGAAAATGTATTCGAAAATTGTCTTTAGAATAACCTTGATTGAACCAACTTGCCCGCTTCAATCTCCACTGCTTAGCTGACTTTTGTAAAGGTCATCAAATTAATTCTTATCTGTAATGTGCCCTTTAAACAGAGAATGGCTCATGTGTACATGCATATTCATTCGATCGATTAAAGCAGTTCCGTGAGTTCTTCACTGAATGTTGTGTCATATACCATGAAAAATGTGTTTAGGTACAAAGTTTTCAGTTTTTTGTCTTGCTCAATATCAATTCTATTAATCACTTATAATCTCTCTCAACCTTAAAACAGCAGTTATTTCTCGTAACCTCTAAAACTCACATTTTGATTAAAACTTGAGTTCCAAAACTTAATGTTCACTGTTTGAAAAGAAACAACAAGTTCAAAAAAATTAAAAAATATTCATTCACTTCATTGGTTTTTAAAAAAACTTGTAAAGATGGGCAGCTAATAATGTTCAACTTATTCCCCTCAAACGAACAAAATTCAAAGGAGAAAGAAAAACTTTCTTTGGTAGGCTTGCGGAGGTCGTGTCTGCAGTTTTTTTGCAAGTGAGCTTTCTTGTATACCTATTTGCACATTTGTGTATCCCGTTTACTTTCATCGAACAAAGACTTTCGTTCTCAGTTCAGAGTAGATTTTATACAGCACTGTCTAAAGCCTCAATTGTGAACTATCAAAAACACTGGAAATATTGGTTTTCTCTATCTGCAATGTAGTTCGTAATAGTCGCAGCTGAAAATCCCAAAATTGATGGTCTACATCTCCTTCATAAATCGTTAATCCAACTCTGTAAAAATGCCTGTGGACATTTTAAAGCAATATTTTTTCCTCAAAAGATCCCACCGATCTTATCTTTAGACGTAACAGCTAAACCCCCCATTCATGAAACATTGCACAATAAAATAGCTGAAGTCATAAGTTATATGCTTTTAAAAATCTGTCATTTAAACCCCACCAGGAGAAGGCCGAATTTGGGCTTGGGTTTTGGGCTAGGTCTCGTCCTTTCAATGTCCGGTGCGATTTTCTAAAGAATTGTGACACTAACTTCACATTAATATGTCTTGTAAGTGAAGTGAGTAGTGATGATATATGAATGTCGTTTTTCACCTTAACACAATCCTATACCCACCCATTTATCTTCATACCTCATATCTAACTACTTTTACATGGGTAACACACCAAGGTGATAATTTCTTGCGCAGATGATGCCCCGTGCATAATAATATGAACCACTTGTTTCCACAAGGAAGCAAAGCGCATTTTGACTGCTTAAAATTACAATCACAGGACGGCAACAAGACCTATGGAATTTCGTCTCTCTAAATTCTTCTCTTTCTGCGTCGTCTTTTTTCCTGTAATCCGCATCATCCCCTGACGTCGAGAAAGGTATAGCTGGTAGCGAGCAAAACTCACTTTTAGTACGAGAAAGGTTACCCCTCCTATTATGATACACAGTCTGAGAGTACCCTTTGAAGAAAAAACCTGTACAATGCTTTGGTAGGTCATTATGATTATTATTACCATTATGATTATTGTTATTTCGTTGGGAGGTATAGCAGACAAGAAAACCAGGCAGGGGATGTGGCCTTTGGCAACCTGTTGCTTTATTACCTTCTCTCGGAAAGTATTGCATTGTATAATGTAAGCAGCTTCGCTGTACATCAAAACCAGGTAATAATATGACGAACTTGCCATGGAAGATAAATGAAAGGGACTTCTTTTTTTTAAAGTAGTTCCTTCTTTGGAGTTAGATTAGATAGGACATCATCAACATTTCTTCTTCGGAACACTATGCTCGGTCCGTTTCGGCTGCTTAAAACTTTTCCCCGCGATTCCCCACTCAAGACAGCTATATAACTGACCAAACCCTTGGCTCAAAATTATCACGAAGATGAAGAGAGAGAGAAGAAGAAAAAATACCATCAATCCATCTTCAGAAAAGAATACAGTATAGAGAACAAACAACAACAAAAACATAGTAGCGACAGTGACAAGTGAGGGATACTCACTACTACTACTCAGGAAAAAAATATTATGTGGGTTCATCCTCAGCTTTTACGACAAAGGGATTGTTGGATACTGACCAGGAATATGGAGAGATTGGGGGATTGTTACAATGCACTATCTGCCGATTGCTGCATTCCTACATTAACTAAAAGTATTTAACCGCTGCACCTGCTTACATATTTGCTTGTTGTGCACCTGAGACATACATTTTATTTTATGTGTGTACCCCTCCTTTCCTTATCTTGAGTAGATTTTAAATGTAAAGCTTATGCGTATTGAAGACACCTATAGAAAGAGGAAATATGTCTTGACTGGTTTATTACCTCTATATAGGCTCATACTTGTTACTGCTTTTTCAACAATGTTCATCATTACATTATATATCTTAAAAGTTCATGAAAGTATGCTACTCATCTACGATCCACAACAGAGAAATCCAAGAATAGGAGGACGATAAGAAAGGATGCCATTTATATTAAGAGAATTCAATACTGAGCTTGAGCTTAGGTTTGCCTGTAAAGGAAATATTAATAAATCCTAATTTTTATTATTAATGCTTGTTCAATAGGCAATAAAAGATAGATGTTTATATTATTATACTCCTTGTATCTCAATACCAACTTCCGATTACAAAGTTAACTTTAACAACTTGCAACAAGGAGAGGAAAAGCCAATAGTTTTCCATTTTTTGGTGTAAATGAGAAAAATGGGGAGGAAGAAGAACTGATTCAAATGGTCAATCACAGAGGAATAAAAATGAAATGTGATATACATATTATTATTAAACAGTACTACTTAAATGTTTGCGCAACATGCACTTGCTCCATTGTAAGTTCATGTAGACAATGGAATGTGCTTAGTCTGATAATGCTTCTGTGTAAACGACAATCACATGCTTTTTTCGCCTTATTCTCTGAAATAAATGTATGTTGAATTGTTGGAAATAAATTGTTGTTTGCGTGATGCCAACACAAAGCTAGGATCCTGAATACGCACCACCACCAGCTTTTTTCTCTCACAAAGCATAGTATTTCCATTTTGGCCTCTTACCTGTTTTCTTTTGCTTTCTTGCAAGCAAGCCATATCGTTGTCTTGTATACATTCCCTTCACTAGATTCGAATACATACAATCTCTCACATTTAAAGAATACTGGTTAATGACGAATATTTACATGTATAGGAGAACCGATCTAAGCCATTATGCAACTACAGGAAACGTCTTGAGAGTGTGTGTATTTAGTATCACATCTGTGAGTGGAATGAAAGTTAACTTTTGATAGTAGTCATTCTTATGCATACTTCCTTCTAGGAGTTACTAGCAAACAGGTAAACTAAACGTGTTGGCTGTCGGATATAAAAACATATTGTTGTGAATGTGAGAGGAATAATATGCAGGCATGCATGCATACGGATTTAATTTCATGTGAAGATGCAAGTATTGTTCAGATTCAGGGAATAGGGGACCTGGTTTCTTTTGTCGAGTGTAAAACATGGCCCTTTCCCCTATCTCCTAGAATTTACACCTCCTTTGAATTTTTCTACTAGTTTGATATATGTACACCTCTCTCTCTCTCTCTCTCTCTCTCTCTCGCACATATTACAGGTGAGAGTAAGTTGAAACACGTATCTTGCATGTGTGTACGCATCCCGATGAAGAAGGTGGGTTGGGAATGTTGGGACTGATTCCAACACAATGGTGATTGTTGGAGTCAACAAGTAGACTCGAAGCTCTACCTGTATTCTCTTTTGACATGTTAACGTTCATCATGTACGTACATCACACACGATACGTGGTGGTGTAACAATCGTAGCTGTTGCGCACAAACAACTTAACTTATCGTGTTCCTTTGCGTAGAGACCTTTTGGTCATTGAAACATAAAAGAATGAGAATTATATGATTTTCGGAGTATGTGAGAGATATGATACGTACGTATATGGTAGAGAGACAGAGATGGTGGTGGAGGTGGCTTGGTGAGGTGGAAGATTTTATTACATTCCTTACTCTAGTAAATGTATGGTGTGTGTACGTGTGAGTAGCGTTGGCATTCTAAAGGATTCTGGTCAGCCCATATAACCATTGTTGAGAGTAATTTAAGCAAGGGTGTAGGCATGCAGAAAGTACAAGGAATGAAATTTACAGGTGGTTATAGAAGTGGCTTTTCAGGCATCGTGTTCGCCTCGACTACATGCAGGTGTAGTGGAGAACCTGAACGTGGAAACTTGGTTCGTAAAATGGTGATGTGATTGTTGGGATTGTCTTGTGAGAGTGATGCAGAATTGTTTGAACGCTCCTTTGGCTTAAGGGTTGAAATGAAATGAGAGGATGGATGGGAGAATGGCGAGGAAAGGTACTGCGAGGATAACTCACAGACAAGATTTTGAGAAGTAGTGAGTGAAGCATTGACGAGATGTTGAAGCAGTGCGGGGAACCAGGTTCACGAATCATTTCTGGTCACTCACTTCACATAAGTCGGTGGCGAAGCACCCACTATACACCTTGTCATTTAATTCCTATGTAGTGATTGTATTGTAGAACGGTTCTTTTCGTCGTCGTTTTGTTAAATTTTGTTTTCAAAATGCCTCTGGTTCGGAAACCACGGGCAGGCCGTGGGGGCCGTGGAAGTCATAGTGATGAAGAGCTGCGGGTTCTTCTTCCTCCTCAAATGAGAAGGTTCAAAAATTCCTGCCCTTGGACTCCCCATTCGCTCGTTTGCCAAATTTAAACCATCCACCACTTTTCGCCTGCATTCTTAGGAGAACCACAGGGATCAAAGTGTTGGAATGTCACGCATTTATTTGTAAGCGTGAAATGGCAGCCAATGCACTTGTCAGATGCTGCTTTCACGCATATGCAGATTCCACATATGCAAAACAACTGGAAAATGGGGGAACTCTTCCGAACGGAATGTCACTGGGTAATCATCATCATCATGATTTTATAAATGGAACGACGAATGGCAGCACTGGCACACTTTTTAAGGACTCCGATAGACCGATACAGCGCTCAGTGACGCCATTAGATTCTATTGAGAAGGTTGCAGGATGGCAGACGCATAGTCAAAACGGAGATGCAGATTTAATCATGGTGGCCAACTCGACAGATGATGACTTTACAGATGGGCCATTGACTTCCACGCCAAGGAATAAATATGAATTTAGCGCAGAGTTTCCAGATGAGGATGAGATTTACGAAGGAGATGAAAATCACAAAATTTGGGGTGGCAGCACCTCAAATTTGGGACAGAATGGAACGGCTGAGCTTGTATATTTGGAGCCTGATGGAACATTAAAATCTGTAAAGTCACACAACTCAAGGATATCGAAACCTCGTCAGTTTATTTCTCCACCGCCCCCTCCTCCCCCACCTCCACCACAACAGTTCTCCTTGCTCAAGTCCGCAGAGGATGATGCATCATCTACAAAGAAGAAAACCAAGAAAAAAATGAAAAAAGAAATGAAAGCTGTGTCCAGTCAACAAAAACATTTAATTCGTCCAGCATCCATGATGAATCTTAGTTCAAGTGCGGGACTCCAGCCTGGAATGTCACCAGGAAGACCGGGAAGTGTTCTTAACGGTCCAATCAGCCATAGGCCAAGTAGTGCAATGTCAACATTAACGAGAACTAGACCCATGCATCCACCGCCACATCATCCACATCATCCACATCATCCGCATCAACAGCTTATGCCAGTGCCACAACATCCTGTTGCAGTCATGCCTCAAATGCATCCACAACCAATTTATGGTCATCTACCTCCACCACCACATCACATGAATCATCACCCATTTGCCATTCAAGCGCCTCTCGTGAAAGGTTCGAAATCAAAAAAGAAGCAACAAAAACAAATGTTAACAGCAGTGCCTTTGTTAGCACCAACACCAATTCCAATAGTCCATCCGGGTATGCAAGTTGGTCCAGGTCCAAATCCAATAAATGCAACTCCACCTCCAATGTTCCATCACTCTAAAATGATGCCTCCCCCCGAGGATCAAAAAGGAATGAAACATTCACCAGAGATGATGATGATGCCCTCTCATTATGCAACAATAGAGCGAGGCTATCATTATCATTCAGGACCTCCCAGTCGTCAGATGATGAATGGCCATGGTCATCATGCTCCATCGCAAATGAGTAATGGTGGTATGAATGGCAACGGAGCTATGGAGCTTCATCGCAACGGAGGCATGGAACTCCATCGCAACGGCGGCATGGAGCTTCATCGCAACGGGGGCATGGAGCTCCATCGCAATGGAGGCATGGAACTCCTTCGCAACGGAGGCATGGAGCTTCTTCGCAACGGAGGTATGGAGCTCCTTCGCAACGGAGACTCTGCCACAATGAATTCCAACAAAAGCAAATCCAAAAGCAGCTCCAAGGAGGAGCACGGGTCCTCTCCTTTCAATACTGGAATCTATCGTAAAAAGGGTCATTTGAATGAGAGAGCTTTCTCATATTCCATTAGGCAGGAGCATCGCTCAAGGTCTTACGGCTCCTTGGCTAATCTCCAGTTTGCCAATGAGAATGGAGGTCCACTACTAAAGCCATCCGGTACACCACCACATACAACAGAAGGGATGAAGAAAGAGCGAGAGATCATTCAGATGATTCGGGATCTTGACCTGTCTGCAGATGAAATTGAAAGATCCCAAGTCCCTGTCGAAATGTATCCTTCAAGAAAAGCTAACGGATATCGTCAGCAGAATGGAATGGGACATCATGGACCACGCATCACACATCGGTAGAAAAATACAGGTGAGACCTTGTTTACTTTACCTCTCCCTTTTTTTCATTTCATTCTAAGCTCACAGTTTTACTAACACAAATAAATGGCTTTGCTGTTGGGGACAATGGAATGGCTAGAATGAAAATGCACAATTTTACTTTTAAAATGAGTGTCTGATGTGATGAGTAGGCCATATATGTATCCTTTTCACATGTATAGGCTCAAAGCGCTGCATCTGAAGGAAATACCAACAATTGCTGAATCTGTTGCCAGTACCCAAAGGACTATACAAAAAAATTGTGAAGAGTTAGTGTTAAATCAGTGACAAAAGTTGAACTCGTCCCAAATTGATTGTGTGAATGCAATTGTGAGTGACTTGGAAGTAACGCAATATAATTTCAATTGTTGATGGTGATATATTATGTCTGCCTATAGTGTCATAATGATTATTCAACAAGTTTTTATTTACTCATCTCCCGATTTTGTTATAGTACATAGTTTATGAAAATTAGCCTTAATAAAAGCAAAACACTTGTCCCACTGTGAGTTTCACATTCTCCTCTACACCATGACTCAAAATCGACTTGATCTTCATGACTCCCAGTTTAGCAAGTGAAATTACGCCGTAGATAAAAATCTTCATGCGCAGTGTTCCCTTATCTAACATTTTTTATTGCTATTAGAGAATAGCAGGAGATTAATCTCAAAAAAGTGATAGAGTTGATTAAGACCTTGATCTATTTCTTGGTCAGATGGGTGTTTTACATAAAAATGTAGCACTTTTACATAAATACCTTTGTGTCAAAGCTTGGCCTGCTAAAAGTGAAGTTATGTAGTGGAATTCCTTCACACAACAAAAAGCTTTAACTTGTTAGGTATCCTCATTGTAGATTTGTATACCTGTGAGCTTATTCATTTTTTCCCCTATCAAACATCGTGGTTTACAAATAGCTCTTGTTCAATTTTATGGCATCATGCCTAGATTTAAAAATACTTCTCTGCATAATACGTGCATGGGTAGGTACTTCATTTCTACGACGTATCCATGTTCCTAAAGCATTTAGATACCCATTCGAGTGGTACACATAGCCAGCCCAGATTTTCTGTCATTATACAATAGCAGGAACTTCTCCCAAAAGGTTTTTCCTCAGCTAGGCTACGATTCTCTCTCTCTCTCTCTCAATCTGTTTCTTGAAGGTCACTTGACATTGCTTCCATTCCGTTGCAGGATACATTGTTTGTTGGTGTGAGTAGACTCGATGAGACGACTCCTTAATTTTTTTATGTGGAATATCTAGTACTTCTTGCAACTGTGAGAGAGGATAATAAAAATGACGCGTTTAATATGCATGTATGGTCTCATGTATTGTGAACACTTTCTCAAAACCATTTCAAGACATTCTTCTGGTGGTGATTACTGAGCTACAAATCATTACATTTTTTTAAGAAAGAAATCAGCTTGTCTACTGTCATTCAATTATTGGAAATAATAAACCAGCGGTTGCTACTACTGTTGGACTGTGAGTGGAAATATGATATACGTCGATTTTTCTATAAAAAATCCTATGATGCGTGAAAATTACTATGTTCATGCTTTCATTTGGATTGATTGTGGCTGTTTAGATGTTTTTTGTCTTCCTGCCATTAGAGACACGCATATCATGTTGTCTAGTATATCCTTTGCACACTGCCACTGGTTAACAGCCCTTTACACTTTTTGTGACAGATGAGATACGTATTTTTGCCAAATTTGTCAAGTTTTAGAAACGACAGGATTTTTTCTCTCTTCTTTTGTTGGTCCCACTTCTACAACAACCACCGCTAAAATGACGTGTGCGTCGAAAGTTGGAGGATATGTGTAATTTTTTCTCGATACACTTAATGCAAGGCTACTGCTAAATGTTGTTATGTTTTAGGGAAACACTTTGAAAACCGCTTAATGACGCTTGAGCTTGCTATATTTAAACGAAATGGCTACTAGCCAGTTGACCAAAATTTGTGTGAAAAATTAAGCTATATATTGAGTTAAGCGATTTGTGCATGCCATGCAAAGTGTTGGTTATCTAGGTGATTGTACACATTTCGTGTTGGTAAATAGCATTGTTGAGAGGAGGAAAGCTTGTAAGGAAATTTGTTACACAGAGATTAGCTAAAAGTAAAGTGCTCACGTGACCGGCAAGTTATAAATCCCAAGTATTCCATTAAAGCTGAAATAATCAAACTTAAATGGCAAGAAATTGCAGTTTATGCATGCATCCTGAGCTATACAGAGTATATTCTCATTCAACAAGAAGAATGTTTGTAAATAGTATTTATTGACCTCATCAGTTACTCTCAAGAACTTCGACAAGTCAAAAAGGCGATGGAAAGCAGCAAAGTTAATTTTGTTTGAACCAGGACAAAAGAGTCACATTAATTAGCATCAGCATTGTTAGATTGTAATATAATAATACACAAATCAGACATGTCAGATTTACAGTTTGATAGTTTGTCTCTGAGCTCATGTTTCTTTTAAACTTGTACGCTGAGCAGAGACTCATGTCGTAAGGAATCTTGCAATAAATGACTGAAGCAACTTTGAGACTGATATGGGAGTGTGTGTGAACAATATGAAGGCGTGTTCTCCTCTACTACACTTCATTGCATTATATTGAATGGCAAAGTGCAGTAAAAAAATAAGAAAAAACTCCATACCAATACAATTTCAAAAGTTTATTTCTCTTAAGAAACTAGATTCACTGTAATAAACATAATATACCCATTGAAGAATACAGATGAATTTATTTTACGACTGCAAAAACAGGATTGGGTATACATGCTGGGAATACGAGAGGTTTTTTCTATAAATGAGATTTTACACATTGTAGGATTCCGTTTGAATTAGACAATTAAAGTCTGTGAGACTTACTTAATACACCCGTTTCTGTCTATTTGGTTTGACAATAAATGTGAAAGGTTAAGGCTGTATACGGAAACGAAGAAACAATTATTTCAAGGAATGAATCATCTACGCTTCAACATTGTTTTATCATTCGAACGTAACAATGTGGGATTTTAGGTTTGCAAAAATCCTAGTAAGTGTGCTAAGCCCATAATGGCATTCATCCATTCTTTTTTCTCAGAGCATGTGGTGACTAACCTTGGATAATAATGAAGGTTATATTGAATATCCTTTTACTCACGCAATCACATTCCTGCCGTTCCTAAGACCGAATCGATAAAATAGGATTTTCTGCATTTAATGAAATTAAGCCAGAAACAATCAATCAGTTTCTTCAACAGAAAGATTTAGCATGAGGAAAATACGTTCGTAAGGAAAAATCTTGTAGCTTGAAAACTGCAAATTAAAGAATTTGTATTATAATTCGTGTTAAAAGTTCTGTGGTCATAAGCCGTCGAGTGGAATAAAGGCGTGTTGTAAAATGTTTAATCTCCACGTAATTTTACAATTTGCAGCATGTTTTTCTCACAAATTACAAGACTAAATATATGTACCTCACCAAAACTTAACAAATTAATGCTTAGCATTTAAAATGAACATATCGCACACAAAAAATTCCATGCACGAGATGATGCGCAATTTTTTTCTTTCAAAAAGGGGTTCGGATTGAAATAATATAATAATGATGATTCATAGCAAAAGTTTGGCAGATTAGCTAGCTAATAACATGCCCAAGTCTTTTCGCAGGATTGTGAATAGAAGGATTTGTATTTACTACAATATCGTCGATGCACAAATAAATGCATAAAAAAGGCTCAAGAAGGGCATTACATGTCTTAAATATTACAGCCAGAACATAACACGCTGGGAATATGAAACACCAAAAATGATAATGTGGATAAAAAACCAAAGTTCGTTAGGGAATCACATAACCATGTAAATAAAATGGCTCACCTTGAGTTAAAAAATGGCAGCATGGTGAATCCTATTTCCTCTCGCTCTCTCCCTAACAGCGATATCCATTCCATGTATTACTTTATTAAAATGAAGAGGAGCATTAATGCACTAAAAAAGATGAGCTTGAGCACGAGCTGAATAAAAATTTGCTGCTATTTTTGCATCATGCTATGCATCTTGCGCCTGCAGAAAGAATTTACATAGTCTATCATTTGAGTCACCATACCATCATCATTATTTCCTCATAATGTGCCATATCCACTTCTTATGGCGTATTGGTATGCAAAAACACTGTGATCATCTGCAGTTATCATCATACAAACTACAATTATACCGTTGTTGGTAGATGAAGTCATTCTCTCAAGCGCAATATTCCATTAAAATCCTTTTTATATGCATTTTGTGGGAGCGATTAATCCTACATCGTAAGATATCATGATTAACTTCATCTTCATCAGCGATATCGGAGTACACTCACTCACCAAATCTCACTAAAAATAAATGCTCTCGTAGGGACCACAGAGACTTAGAGAGTGCTAGTCTAAGTTTTTTTTAGCTAGTTGCTAATATCTCTGTCATTCATTTTTGTGTCTCTCTTCATTCGCCAAAAACTGCTCCTAGTGATTTGCATTATGAACGGTTGTTGAAATGCAACAATATGTAGAATGATGATGATCAACAAGGAAAACAAAAGGGCATCCTACCAAGCCAAGCACGTAGATTGATAATAATAATGGTAGCATTTAAATACATGCATGCTCATAAACACACTTGGGAAGAAATATTATTTTACACCTTTTACCTCGTCTTACACGACATGGACTGAAAAGGGAGGTAGTTTTGTGAGCAGAACAAACAACTACGAACTCTGCATCAACTTCAAGTCTAGCATTATTTTTGCTTACTTGCCTAAACGTCTACGTATAATTTAATCCTTCCATTCGTCCACCTCCTCCTCATCATCATCCAAAGAACAAAAAAGTAGTAATGATATATACGAAAAACAAAAATAGAGTTGACTAATGGATAAAACTGAAAGGTAGTCATCAGTGGAGTCATGAAACATGATAAAGGCAATCATATAAAGAATGCTAGTCTACGATTCTATTTGTGTACAATGAGTATTTTAAAAAATTAGAAAGATATGGAGGGAAATTGTCATTTTATTACATGCACACTTAGCAATGCACTGCTCAAATCATGCATGACTGATAACATTTCTTTGTATTGTACTATTCGGTTGCTCTATTGTGAGAAGTCATATCATTTTTATAAGGCTGCATTCACGATGATCATCGTAATTCTCTATGGCATTGGATTGTATCAATCAGATGTAGACAAGCAAATTATTAATATTTGGTTTATGCCATTTCATTACTGGCTACATATGTGTGAGTGGAGTACAAGTCAAAATTGCAATGGCACAGAGAATCATGTAAGAATGTAGATGATGCTGACAAGGAAGACTCATTGTTCTTTATGCTCGCCTAAGTAAACTCGTGCAGACAATTCGCAACAAACGATTTTATGCATGACAAATTCCTCGTTAATTCCCTCACCACTACATACATTGACTTACAATCGTTGATACCTAAACAGGCTCAATCAGCATGCTCAGGGGTGCATGGATTTGTGCGACGGTGCATGGTAGCAAAAATAATTTGACAGGGATAAGAGCTTAAGTAAATCTTTTTTATCAAAAGTCATCTGTGCATTTGCTACATTCCATTTGCTTTATTATGAGATGCTCATTCAAGGCAAGCCAATCAGGATTAAGAGTTATCGATAAGTTTAGGAAAACATGTCGTTTTGGCGCAATGCGCTTCTAGCCCTGTCAAATATTTTAATTAATTGACGGGGTTCAAAGCGCGCATCGACTTGGTAGGGTTGTAGAGGGTTAAACAGATTCGATTCATTAAGCACAAGCAAATTGTGTAATGCAACTTGTAGCTTATTAATTATCTACCCCGCATACTGTGAATGTACGTATTTCAGATCCGTTTGATAAGTCGTCGCAGAATGATTTCATATTGAAGCTTTCCTATTCAACTATTTTACGCTTAAGATTTTAAACGAGTACTCATGTTAGAAAAATTTAAATGTCCCGTTCAAAAACGTCCTACATTATTGCTCATTAAACATTGATCATAACAAATATGTCAAATGTGTGTAAATTAACATTCCCTCAAGTTAATGAGCTAACAATAAAATCTTCGGCGTCTTTGAACGTGCAAGAAAAGCTTAGTGCAAAGACACTGGGGGGGATTTATGGTTTTAATTTTCTCCCTCATCGATTACAATTTTTGGAGGCGTAGAAATAACTCAGATAGTGCGAACATGTAGCAAGCACCTCAGGATTCGATATGGATAGCAAGACCTGAAATCCACTATTTGTGCCCTAAAGAAGGTGGTAATAATAATATATTAGCCCGAAGAACAGCAGATGCGATGATCTATTATTTTATGCTAAAAAGTCTTGAATAGCCATTCAAGCGAGAAACCAAACAAACTATACCGATAAGTAAACAATCCTTGAAGCGCATTCCATAATGGAATATGATTTTTTTGTGTCAAACCCTGTAATTTTTCCCTTGTTTTACTTTCAAGGTAGATTTGTGGTTAGGTTGAAGGCCGGAACACTGACAAATTAGCATTAAGCAGAGCAACGATTCATCCATCATCACTATCACAAAAATTTGTTTCAATTTTTCCTCAGTGAACCGTGCAAACATTTATCATTGTTTCTTCCAAATAAATTAGACTGTTTCGTGTTATCATAAATTGCGATTAGGAGGGATGCAGTTATCTTCGGATGTTTTTTTCCTTGGTGGTATTACCTGAGACGGGAAAACTCATGCCCTTGCCAAGGTAAAATATAATCTATTGATAGATTATATCTTCTAGCAAATTTATTTTCATAGATTGCAATCACTCCTCTCGGTTTCATACTTGGCCTTGGCCATTAGCTTTTATTATCGACTCTGGTTCAAATGCACCCAAGTAAATAATGATTCGAGGAGAGAAACTAATGATATTCTGTAGGAAGATTTAAAGCCAAATGGTTTTCAATGAGCCTGGTATTATATTTCGAAACCAGTCTGGTTGGAGCCTAGTGATTGTACCGACGTGCAGTCAATCTGGACAAAGTCATGACAAGTTTCGAAAAGAAACGTGTTCTTTCAAACACTATCCTTCAGGACAGTTGATGATGATATATTGCCAGAATCATATATGTAGCTTTTAAAGCTTCATCAGACCTGAAAACAATAAAGTTTGTCTAAAAAAATATTAAACAACAATTATATTACAGTATAAAAACACAATCAGAGTAAGTTTGTGTCATACCCAACTTTGAACGACAAGATAAACAAGTGATATCTCATATAGGAGGGAGGTAGTGCGACAAGATAAACAAGTGATATGTCCATATGTCATATAGGAGGGAGGTAGTGCAAGGTACAAAAAAGTTTTAATTTGTATTGAATGTCATCTTAGCCATCACGTTTTTCGGGGGAAATCCACAAAAACAAACTTCATCATTCAAGTTGCACTACCAGTTACAAAAATTTGGTTTCATTTGAAATTTAACGCTTTACCATACATTATCCTATGACACAAGTTAGTTGTCAAACCAAACAAAAGAAAAAAACCTTGGTTAAGCCATGTGTCACGTCTATTTTCAAGATGCACACAATAATGTACATAAAAAATGCTTCTAGAGTGATTTGCATATATTTGTAATTTTGTAACCACTCAATGCTTTCGTACAAGACTCTTTTTTCTGTCACTGTGTCTTATGCGCAGTTGGGAATAAACTTGTCAAATTGTGATATTCAAATTATATTACAGCTTTTATGAAATCATTTACTGACAATAATGCGATTGGTTTGTTTAATTACAATACCGTCACATCACACAGCTTCACGCAAATATAGGTCATCAAGAGAACACGGAAAGTATTCAATGATACAAAGTGTAAGTGAGCATTTTTCATTCATTAGTTTTGAAGACGACTCCATGTTGTACACGGCAATTGCCGTTAGACTACAAGAATATTGGGTCGATAGCGAAAACAATGTATGTAACGTTGACGACAACGCATGAGGAAAACAAGATTCATGAACGGGAAGATGAGCATTGTTTACAAGAGAGGCCAAGCCAGGGGCTTATTCCTCTTTCTGGCGTTAGTTTATAAAAGTTTAAAAACCTGCACATTGTCTTGAATGGAATAATTTGTTTTTCCTCATAGGACAAATACAACGACACTGACTGCGCACATTAAATCATTTTACACTTACCTTATTCAAAGTTGCACCAAACTTACTAACCAAAATGAAAGCTACCGATTACAGGTACTCCACACAAAGAGATGCCCATTTATTGTAAAGTGGTTTGTAGGGGTATGAACGTGAATATAGGAAAGTATCGACATTCCTTCGTAGGACTTCTCTTGGTGAAATCACCAATGAGCTATGGCATTCTCGTAAAATATGAAGACTGTTATGACCTCGTTTTTCTCCGCCTGGTGGTAGTAGAATATTATGACCATGTAGAAAACCAAGTCGTCAAGTGGACCAAGAAGATGACAGAAAATCCTGCTTTTAAAGGGATATATACGAGGATACAGTGCAGTACATTTTTGGTATTCATACACAGACTCGCCATCATCATATAATATAAAGTTGGGACCCGTTCGTCCACCTTTTTCTTTTTGAAGTTTCTTGTGCACATTGTACTCCACACATAACTAGATAGATCAGTGCCTGCCGTTCAGGCATTTTTCAGGAGTCTTCTCACTTACTCCACTACTTACTTTGGTATGAATGTGCTCGATATGAAAGATGATCATCCTGATCATGAATCCGATGAAGGCCATGACGAGCGTGGTTTCACTGAAGGTGGTGTTGATAGTAAGTTGTAGCAGTCATTGTAGTAGAGGAACACATCAACCCTCCTCACTTGCAAGAGTGGACGTAGTAAACACCTTCAGCAGTGGAGGAAAAATGATAACTCTCATTCAACACAAATCCATACAGCATCCTACACATCAGTAGGTATTTTCAAGATTATGAGTGTGTCTACATACTTTGGAGCATAGGATATTGTTGATTGTTGTTTTCTACTTTAAACATCAGGTTATCTGGTATGCGGTCATAAAGAGTTTGATCACTGCCTATGTACTTGTTTCCTTCTGGTTTATTCTGTTACATGGCTTGTTGGCCATGTTCAACTTTAAAATCTCCACTCCATCCTCTCTTCAAAAAAGTTATAGCGATACAGCTTGTCTCTCGAAAAAGGAATGTGTGATGATCATCATAAGGTTATGCATATGCATAATACACCTCTTCTCTGCGAGATCACTAATGTAGGTTTCTTTGTGACAATGCTTTTCAGATTATATATGCACTTGGTTTTTATCTTTAATATTTTTCAGCTTACCTTTCATTTGCTTGACCAACTAACAAAAGGTGCATTGCGTTACAAACAGGAATAGTCAGAGCCAAGCCCATCTCTCGACGGCAGGTACGCCATCCCAGCGTCGTTGCGCTATGGCGAATTATTTATGTGAACTGTGAACTCTCTTTTGTATAGTGGCCAGGTAGAAGAGAGGCATATACATATTTCTGTGATTCCTTAAGAATTAGGATGATATCACAAGGAATGAGGATGAAGATGACGACCAAATGTTTGTATGCAACAGGTTCTGTGTCAACAAATGATGTCAGGCATTATGGGCAGAGTATTATTTCAAACAGTTTGCTCAATGGAGTAGTTCTGAATGAGGATTCAGATATGAACGGATTTCTCCTGGATCTGATTGATATATATTAAAATTAAAGTTGTCTGACAGCGCTTATGACGCGTGTGTAGTTTTTTATACAATGGATATACATTGGTTTTTTCCTCTCGTCCCGTACTTGTTGGTTGGTACTTCATGGATCATTTACTTCACTGAGGATAAAATGTGACTTGTCGTTACTCTTTTGAAGAAGAAAAAACAAGATTCTTTAGGTTTACTTGATGGTGGTTATATACCGCTTGCGTGATTGCTTGGAAATTTTTTTGACACTGCTTTTCCTTCACAATTACCAGCCTAGCGTTTATTTGGTTTCATTCATTGACGTAAAAAAACTAGAAATGTCTTCGTTAGAATGAAAATTCCCCATGTGTTTATGCGTTTCTTCCGATGTTGCGAGTTTCAACGCGATTTTATTACTCTTGCACTCGCATGCCATTCCATTTTGAGAGTTGTTTGAGGCAGAGGTTTGAAAATATTGAGCATGAGGAAACAGGATTGTCAAGGAAAATTTATTCCCCTGTAGATGAATTGTATTGATTTGTTTTGCACACTAACAAAGAGATTCAATCAATGAGTGACTGCCAGACTGCCTGCATATGGTACAATACTATTGAACATATGATGAATGAAAGAGCTGTAATTATAAATTTTAAATATGGATAGTTGCAAAACAAGTCTTTGGTGTACATACGAGATTTGTGTGATGTGAGGTGGTGGGTGCATAAATGATCAAAATGGAGAGTTGTATTGAAGTTATTGACAGGGAAAATTTGATTACGATGGAAAAGTGTTTGTTAGTAAAAGCAATGAGGCTTGCGTCAATATAAACGGCATTGTTAATATACGACAAGTGAAGATGGTTGCAATCACACTTACTCTCGAACTCACCCCACTATTAAGCGATTATGCCTAACAATATATCCCCTCTTTCTAAATATTATTATAATCACAAGCTTTAATTTAATTGCGTGCCTATTTGGATCAAGAAAACTACATAAGCAATTTTACTTTTTATTTCTTCCGAGTTCAACAAAGTTCCATGAAATATTTCTCACAATCCATAAACGACCTACTTTACATAATGATAAATTTAACCTATTTTCAGATCCACCTATTCCTTCATTCATTGTCAGTATCAAAAGTAGAAATCGTGAAGTTTTGACTAATCGCTTCACATACGTGAAAGAATATAAAAAAAGTTATTTTTTTCGGTAAACTAAAACTTTTCACAAAGACGTTCATGGAAACAATGTGAGACTCAATCCCGCTGGCGATTCAACAACTCTAGTAGATTATATTCTCGACTTGTACCTCGGTGCGAACGCGCGTAATGTTTTTATTGTTATTATTATTACATGGTGATTGAGCTAACTGCATTTCAAGTCAACACTATATGTGGGACATTTTGTTCTCGCAAAAGATTACATGCACCTTTTGTCGGTAGATATAGGTTCTAACGCGATAATTCTCTTTCTCTTTGTACGATATAATGCGAAAATTGGTACAATAATTACGGCCGGGTAGTATACACCAGGAGGAAACTCAACGAATATATGTATAGATAAAGAAAGTCCACTTGTATGAGAATTTACGGGGAGCAATATATCAAGCTTATATATCAAATCATCGGAGTCAGTGCATTCGTGGATTTCATGTCACTTCGTGTCTTCGCAATTGCTCACCGTCTCATCATCATGATCATGATTATCGTTAACATCACCATGTCATTTTGTTATCATTGCACATTATTGCAAGTCTCGTTTCCTATTTAGCTCTCATATTTACAATCGCTATCATTCACCGCGCCGGCTTCACACGAAGATAAAAAGTAAGCAGCAAGTACGCAAGTGAGCACATATAATCAAGTCGGTCGTATTTTAGCTAGCCTTATAAATATATCTATATAGTATGTTGTAATTCGTAACTTGCTATTTTCTGCTACTAACTTGGCCATAAACACTGCGACCATTAGCAATAAACATGTATGCTCATTCCTTGGCTGCATACTTGATATAACATTTTACAAACTGATGATAATGTAATAAGCAGCAATTTCAGTCATGTACGGTCTGCTATGTACCATTTAGAAAAACCAATTGTTGAAACAAGGCAGAATCTCTTCGTATTCCTTTGCTATTGTCACTGATGAATTGCTGAAAAAAGGAATAAATGCTTGCAGCAATGCACCAGAGACGCGAGGAGAGTCATAGTAGTAAATTTATTTTTATGAATGTAAGGGACTTCCACTTTTTTACTAAATGTATGCAACAGAAACAATACGTGAATAAGTAGAACATGAACTGATCAAAAAAAGAGTGTTGCATGTAGACATGAAAATGCAGAATGGATATAATCATGGTGGTAATTTATTGCTGAGAAGTAATGAAATGCATTATATGCATCTATTACATTTTTGGGGATTTCATCGATTTTTAACTACCAGACAACAAAACCATGAACAAAGTGAAACATAATGACGCTTTCGTTAGAACGAATGTGGATATGTGTAAGATTAATTAGAAATCTGTAGTTGTGAGTCACTTCACTAAGCTGATTAATACGCGCGTGTATGAGGGAAAGAGAATGAATGAAATATAACGACTTTGAGCACATTTCTTTTTCAAAATTGCTAAAAATGATTTGCATTTCATTCATGCTGATACAACTTCCTCGTTACATCCTCTATGAAAGAAGTTCTGGTATTTTCTTGTCATCTAAACAAGAGGTGGTCGTGGTATTGATGAATAATACCTTGTTTGCCAGTTTTTGATGTGAACAATGCAACAGTGGTAGGATCAACTAATCAACTTTTAACTTCAAATGAACAAAATTCAAAGAGCACCGTGCAAACAACATTCTCAACGAAAAAAATGAAAGGGATAGTGAAAAAAAGGGACCAAAGGTGGACAACCGCTAATGTGTTTGTCAAATTTGAAGAAAAAGTAATAAAATTGCGGCTGTTGATTATGATGGTGTGATGAGTTGCTTTTGAAGTGAAATATCCCATTTGCACACGAGAAACTCGAACAGGGACGTAGGAAATATACAGGCAATACAGGATAGCATTTTACAGATTAGAATCGAAAGGTAAACGTAATCATTTTGGTTATCATAATCATACTCATCATATTATCATTACGCAGTTATAATATAGTATAATATTGTGACCATCTTTTAATAATGAGTGATGACAAGTTAGCATCATTTTTTTTAAACTGATGGACGGAATGCAGAAAAAAGAATGGAAAAGCGACATAATGACCTTTATTTGATGATTGTCTGGTGTGTTTTGCTTAAGTATTAAACCCACCAACTGAAACTGCCTCCTCCTTTCATTGCATTTCAAGATATATTGCTGTTATTATTTTAGAATTTTATGTTGATCTTGATGATGATATGCGGTTGTTAGCTTAGTGCAAAACGAAACATAACCAGCAGTTGTTTGACGACGATGATGAGGGAAACGATAAACATGTAATGTTTAAAAGGATAACTTTCAGCCAACTAAGTAAAACGACATGATGGCGTGATGCCATGTATTGTTAGCGTATTTAAAGGGGGAATAAATTGTTTTAAAGTTTCTTTTCTTGTCTGCGCTTCTCCAAAATGATGCAACTTTGTACTAATGCTAAGGTACCATAATAATGACGCAACATATATTATTATTATTATTAACTTGTACCCGACATTCGCTCCTAATGGCTTCCTTCGCGTTATTTACATTGAAGATCATATTAGTATTCAAAATATTCAATTTTTGCAATCATTCATAGAGCAAATGCAGTCATATTTATTACAAAATTTGCATAATGCATCATGTCTGCTTAACCAGATAAGCCACCAAAATAGTACAACTCCTAGGTAGTTCGTTGTTATTTTTCCTGCCAGAAGAGAAATTATTTCGATTAATAGTTAATTGGAGGTGCAACTCGTGCAAAATCAATTCCTTCCTACCCATAGTGTACACGTAATCGGAAAAGCGAGTGCAATATAGTGCCAGATATACACTAATATGCAAAGTTTTTTTTAGTAAGTCATATCACATCGCAACCACAACTTTAATTTCCGTAAACCTCATTACAGTCAGGGGGTACCCCGATGGGTTGGAAATTGTGAGCAAATTGTTAATTACATAACATCGAAATTATTATCTTGGACTCCGTGATATTTTAAGGCGGTTGTCTTGGTCTAATAATAAGTTTAACGAAAGTTCTGCATTCACGTCGTATATATCTGTGTTAAAATTATGCATTCAACTCGTTTCACTATTCGTTTTACTTGAAATTGGAGCTGGTTATTTGAAGAAAGCAGCTTGGTTAGTTTTACTAAAAGGCGAGGAGTGAACGAAGGAAAATTCATTTACAAAAATACAGCCAAGAATAATAACCACAAATTCTCACTTTTCAGCAACATATTTACTTGAAAAATGTTGAAAAAGAGCCAACAAAATGTTTTGAGTCCTAAAGTGCACTACATGGATAGGAAATGGCAACATGGGAGAAAGAAGGAAGGAAGAAAAGCTGATAATTTTCTAGTTTTATGACCCACTCATTTCTAAAGTCAAGAGCATACGGAAATTATTACCCCTTTCTTGCATCAGGAATGCCTGTATATGTGGAGTTGTTGAAAATCTTGCATGCATGTTCATCAAAAAAATCTTAAAGTGTAACGAAGTAAGGGAAATAATTGGCATACTGCAAATAATTATGGGTGGTCGAAGGTCAAATATCTTACTTAGTGTGTTCAAAGTCAATGCATGAGTTATCACTTGCTCATATTTTTCACTTTGCCGTCTCCCCGGGGAGAATGAACTACAGATATTTCAGCCTTCTTCAACGCACAAATCCCATGCATTCAGTTGGTGTGTAAAACAACTTGAAATTTTATCATTGCATTGTGGGGAAATATTATATATGCATTCAAACAAAAACATGCTTCAACATTGGTTTCACTAGTGTCAATAGCATGTTATGTAAACACTATCAAAACATATGCCAAATCCGAATTTTGCACTCCTTCACTTCGCCTTTTTTGCAAATGCAACAAAGTGTAGGTACTTTATAAAACAATGAAAAAGACGCCTATTTGATTGGGATAGGAAGAGTCATAGACTCCGTGGTAAATAGGTGCATGAAATAATTAGCATAATACATTGGTAATGACAATACAACATCATTGTTGACAAAGCGGTACCCTAATTTAAAGTACGCTTGTTTTCCACTCCTTACACGTACTCTTAAGGTATTTCACTGAGATAACTTTTAAACTGTAGATATCCTACAGAATGTCATACCCCTTGTACAATGATTGCTTTGCTCTCCCTCGGTAAAAAATCCAAAGGTATATAATCGGAGACAATTTACAATTCAAAATTATTGGCACCACATAAAATAATAAGTAAGGATGAGTGGTAAGGAATGTAAATCAGTGTTTTCGCAAACATACATGCACTCTCTGCTAAGCATTAATTATTGAGATTTTGACCACCTACAGCAAACGGTATAATAAATGACGACAATAAGAACCAAAACTTATTGTTAGAACATGTACCTACTATGCAGAAACTAGAGGCGATCCTGTAACCCTTTATTGTGAAGACGTTGTCTTGTCTGAATGTACTAGTGATGATTTGGGCACAAGTGTGGTAGATGGCAAGTACGCATTTTTAGTTGCCAACCACGTATTACAATTACATTCAGGAATATTAAATTGTATAAATCTGTTCTGCCTGCTCATCTTCGTAGTTCTACATGCGCGGCATATACATACCTTTTTATTATCTTTCATAATCTTCATGTCACTCGCCTCTGACCGTCATCCGCTGTGAAAAAAAAACTTTATAGATTCGTCATACACTTAAAAGTACGTACATTGGCCACATTTACATTTGCAATATTGCAGCTGTTTAGTTGCTATTTCAGACATCCGTTTAGTCCACCATTCAACCATTGGTTCCTTAATCTACACACCTGCACACCCACCGCCCTAGGAAATGGCCAAAGTCAAGACTAACAATTAATATTTCATTAAGGTAGACCGGATAACAGGATTATATCCGTGTAAGAACGGCATACCAAAATGATTTGAATCCAACCAAAGTAAATTACGTTTTATCTTTGAAAACTTTTATTGATACGTTCCTTCCTATTCACATTTCACTGATTTCATTCATAAAATGTGAATTTTGCACACGCATAAAAATATGAATAAGAACTATAACAACTCAGGTGTGGTAGCCAACTTTATTTTTCAAGCAGTAATATAGTACTAGTTTCATAGTTTCTGATTTTAGTATCGTACACACATGTGCATAGTCCCATTTATGCGTGTCTCGACAGTTGTTTTTTGTTACTTTGCAATCCTGGGAGTGTCGGAGCCCTCTTGCATCAAACAAAACCATTAAAGCATCACATGTAATTGAACGTTACATATGAATTAGCACTTAGACATTTCAGCCAACAGCTAAAGCTAAACCCCACACAACAACAATGAAAAATATGAAAATACTCGATAAAAGAAGTTAGTGTATGATAAAGTTGCTGCTGTTGTGTTAATTACCACACATAATGTTTTCTTGCGAGAAGAGCTCTTAAATTATGAACATATACAATATCTTGCATATAAGTATTGAGTATGCGTAATAATATTCACATACTTTAAATATATAGATACATATATTATTATTATATGAAAAACCATGTAATTTTCCCTTCGAGCTCAGTCACCTATTTCAACATTATAGACGGTTAGTGCTAATATTTAGCATTTACCCATATAATATTTTATTACTACTGGCTGAAAGATCCCCTATTTGATAATATTAGCAGTAAGTGTAATAGCACAACCGCCAATTAATCAAAAGCTAAAACGTATAAAATAAAATTTGAAATCGAAATGAAAATTTATCGAGACCATCATTAAGGTTTGCGTAGGTATATGAGCTAACTACTTTATAGAATCTTGAAAAACTCACTTATTTATTAATCCCACACATAATCTAACTCCCTGATATAAATCCTTTAGTTGCTGTTCTTCATTCGAGGGATGATTTGCTAAAAGTGAGATATAATTTGTGCCAAGCAATTTTTCATCAGGTTGTTGACGCACCGGCAGAGATGCAAACCCTAGAAGAAATGAAGATGGCTACAAATGATAAGCTTGTAGTTAAGGGTGCACTATTTTCAAGAATAAAACTGTCACTGATACTTATCATCTCGTAAATTAATTTTTTTGGATGCAATATTCTTTACACCTGTTTGCACTTTGCTCACACAGTATGAGCATCACAATAGGATCATCATTCTTGCAAATCTAAATGCCTTGTAAACGCGCTAAATGCATATTGCTGTATAATTGCCTAAATAATTTATTGGCCTCATTCTTATTGTTGCAAGAGTAAGCTTAGGGAATAACTGCGTCACGATGACGAAAATTTTAAAGGAAGATGTGCACCAAGGATACTAAACATTTATATGAAGATGTGCATTGTAATACCTATACCTTGTAAAAAGGGGCAACAAAACGGTCTTTCATGTGCTCATTGTTCATTCATTTTTATTCATTCTTTCAAGTAGCCATAGCCACTGTAGTAGGAACTGATGAGATTTTTACGAAAAAATAACTTGAATTAAACTACCATTTAGCAAACTTGATCATCAAGCTATCTGTCTACCTCCCATGACAACAATAATCCACTTTCTGTGCCAGTACAGAATCATCGCAGAAGGAACACAACTACGTCAGGGTTTTTGTGCAACAGTACAATACGCAAACAACGCAGGTAGCAAAACGCAGAGGGTATTGTGCGAAATGTAATAGAACGAGTGAGAGAAAGGCGATTGCATTGTGGTGTCGACTGGTGTGTCGCTCTTTCCTGCATGGACCTACACTGACGCAAGGCTAAAGGCTCTTTCAGGTCTCTAGAATTAATGGCAAGAGATTGAATTGGTGAATTCACCGTTAGACTAAGGTAAAATAGGCAAGAAGAAAAGCACTGGCAACACCATCAGTTCATCACACCGCCACACTGAATATAAGGATTGTAGAAAGCATTTTCCTCACTAGAGAATGCACTTGTGCGCTCATACATTTTCCTACTGTCAAAAAAAGCTATTCGATTTCAATCCGGGTTAGATAGAAATAGATATAGCATGTACCTTTTTTACCCATGCTACAGTGCCACTGCTAAATAAAAGCATGAGGTTCTTGCCATCTTGGCGTAACTAAGGTAATACATGAGAGAGAAAAAACTCTTTTTTTTAGCAGCACACGACATCCCATTCCGCGTCTCTCAACAGAAACGCAATCATCATATAATAATCCTTTTTTTTCATTGTGCTAACTCGTTCTGGTGTCAATTTAATTGAAGGATGGCTCCGTTGTAGGTGTTTGTGAACTCATGGTGAACACACACACAAAAGAATTATGACGTATCTTTCTGAAATTTATCGTTATATTATTCCATTATATTACATCATTGTCAACACCTTGAACATTTTGAGTCGCAATTATTGCTTATGCTAGAGAGTTTTTTCAGAGCAAACACAGTTGTGAGGTTGAAGACACACACACACACAGAGAGAGAGAGAGAGAGAGAGAGAGAATGTTATCAGAAGAAGATTATAGTGCGTCTTTTTCGCCAACAGATATGTGTAGGAGGAAGGAACAGCAAACATTCTTGAAAATTTTAAATGTAATCTTTTTACTTTAATTTGTCTGATCTCGTTCAGAAGGTAACCTATTTCCCCAAGCTTAAATGTACGCATTTGAAGGGGATAAAAGGGAGCGTGATATTTTTATCAAATCTTCTGGAAAATTTGATGTGACATTTTCACACGAAAGTGGATAGATAAGTATGTCACTTACACAAGATGTATCTTAAGTACGTGTAGATTGTTAGTTGTGGTTATTTTAAATTGATTGAGATTGAAAACAACAGTTCTCGTATGCATTTTATGAACGCCACGATTCACAACATCCAGCATTCCTAGTCAATGCAAAAAGTGAGGCATTCACATACAGTATAGGATTAGCTTATCATCCTTTTGCCAACATTATGTAATCCTCATGTAAATATTTTAAATGAAAATATTTCTCACGGCAATGAAAAATCTGACACACGACTGAACAAAAAATACGTTTAACTAATCGAAAGTCGACCCTTGTAATTTTAACTAATCTTAAGGTGATGGATTAATTTCAACGAATTTCAAAATCCTTTCCTCTGGTGCCTCCACAAGCTTCTCTAGCGTATTTCCTCACATTTGGACCATGCCATTTTAAACATGATGTAGTGTGTATCTTACATGAGAAATCTTTTCTCAAATTTTATTTTTAACTTGGTAAGCCATTGCACATCATGCTAGAAGCGATATCAGAGATTATGACAAGTTAGCTTATGATATACCTTTGCTCAGATCACAATCTTACCACACATGTTTTGTAGAGCAAAAATCATTAGTATCACCAACTTTTTACTCTTCACGTGTGGACTTTTAAAGTGCATCTTACTCCATCCAACATCCCCACCATCCGTCTCAGCTGCAACACATGCGCATACACACAACAAGAAGTTTACCTATTACACTTTTTACACGCTCACTTACCTGTTGTTGTGTGCCGGTCAAAACGTGAGACTGGCACCACGGCTTCACAATGCTAGCAAGACTTTACACAGGTAAATGTGGAAGTAGATTTACACGCTAGCAAGTTTTATATACCATGTAGGAGTAGGTTAGGCAAAAAAAGATAATAAGAACTAGGTAGGTACCTGCTAGACAGCGTTATAAAAGTTGATTACGGAGATTGAAGATGTTAGAAGCATACATCAAACGTAACATAGGGGAAAATCTTTAAGTCTACTTGAGCAATTCATGTCATGTACCACGTACACATGTATATTATATACCGTTCTCCGCTCAACCCCGGCTATTCGGTAAATGGTGATGATAAAATACTGTGCGAGGATATTGCAAGTTGGAAAAATTCCCCATTTCTTTTCAATTCACTCCCAGTTACTTCTCTCACTGAACAAAGTTCGAATATATAGAAAGATACAAATGCATATACTAGTTACTACCTGTTTTACTATGAAAACGCCAACTTTTACTCCACTCACTAAAGAATACTCCCATGCACACATACGGTTTCAACATTCGGTATCCCTTCCCCCACATTACGTATGTATAAATAATGTGTTTTGTCTGCATCACGTTGCTTTGATTGAGGAGCTGAAGGAAAAGGAGAAAGAAAAAAATATGTGTTAGGTCCTCGAGGGTGTTATTGACCTTTATCTTTCATTTTGAAGTGTAAGGAAACATTTTCCCATCGCTTGCTTATATATAAGAACTAGTCCTCAACTTCTACAAACTTCATCATCACAGCCATGATGATGATCGTCAATAAAACAGTGTCTTGTTGCAACCACAAGGATTACCATTGGGGAATATGTCTTTGCAGAGACTCTATATACTGTACTATATAAGCTGAGAATGTTATAATGTTTTTTTGTATTATAGAGATGTGTGTAGTGCACATTTGCACTCCTTCACTTACTACGCCTGCATCTTTGACAAGAGGGAAGATTATTGTTATTATCATTTTCGTCTGAAGGAGCCGAAAATGATAATGGTCTAATTCAGTCATAGTTCCAAGATATAATATTTCTAGCATCTGATCTGTAAGGAAAGACAGTAAAGCACATGCACTCTTTTTGAATGATTTCTTATCCTGCCATGTGGCTCATTCAAAAAAATTTTCTGATCAAGTTGAAGTACGATACACCTTAACTTTTGCAGCTTTTTTACAAAAAAATGGGGTGTAAAAATCTAAAATGAGTGTGGTACGATGAGGGCAAATGTGTGGAGGATTGTGTGAAACGTGTAAACAAACGACGAAAGCAGTGCACGTTGTGTAATGCCAATGGCTGCACTGCGCACTGATACGTCATTTTAGAAAAAATCACGTTGCACAGGAAAAAATGTATGAACGCGTAATTAGTCTCAATGGAATTGCCGGTATGCACCAACAGCCTCAAGGAGGACCTAGTCTGTTATTTCAATGTAGAAATCTAATATTAGATTAGAATGTGAGATTCTGTTCCTGTCTTAGGTTAAGAATTTGCAATAAGCTAAATATTGGGTTTGCCGATAGTTTGCTGCAAAAAATTGCCGATAGAATCGAAAAAATTTACTTCCGTGATTTGAGGTCTAATATTTGCACGCTAGCAATGTAAAAGACATGAAGGAGAACGGAAAAAATGTGAATTTGCGTAACGTATGTAATATATGTGAAACACGAGTAAAAAGACGTGCATGCATAAATAATGCGTAAGCGAAAAACCGTTTAAAATTCAAGTAGCCATTTGACGCGACTAAGTCATGTTAGTTCAGCTCAATAAAATCTAGTTTATTTGGAATCATACAGTTTTAATACTACTGAACTAATTATCAACTGTAACAGGGCCTTGTCTATTTTTTCCCTGTTGGATAGTATTTTTGTCTGTATTTTGTGTCGTGTACTTTGTATGCAACATTTGGGCTTCGTAAGTGGAGCACACTCACCATCAGATCTGCGGTACATTTTGTTTATTCCCAGCGTAAGTAAAGCTTGTAAAAAAATTCATTACGTTCATTTGATCCTAAGGAGAAGAGAAGCTGTTGTCCTGTTCCACTTGTCTTCATTCAAAACTGGCTACCGAGTTGCTCTCTGCTGTTATGCTTGTTCCAATCTTCAAAATGCATTTGGGTAGGCAGCAAAGTCGGAGATGAAACTTAAAGAAAAATCAGCTTCAAGTTATCTCTTTACAAACTGCTTGCTACGCTGCCGTCATCTTTTTGCACTTTCAAATCTACCTGTACAGTTATTCGTGAAAATGACTGGTTTCTCCCTGCTATATACCCTGTTTCGATTTACGTGTGTAGTGTGCAGGTTCTATCACAAACTTATAATCACTGCAAGTTAAAAGTATATATAAATAGCGAGTAAGGCAAAATATGAATATTCATGCAAATATTCCCCGTTCTGAATAGTCACATATATGTACTTCCACTGCGCACAGGTACTAAATATAACTAAAAATCATACCCGTCAACTACAATTGGGTGCTTGAAGCGGAATGGGATAACGATATAATCGACGCCGTCGACCACCGCGGTAAAATAAATGATGAATCAATAGTATATTTTTTATATATATGCGTGAGTACACATGCGTACGACTTCACATACGAACCTTTCTTCGTTTTTTGGGGAAGTACATAAAATACATGTAATACAACAATGAAGACTGAATTACATACTTCGTTTTTGTGGTATCATCAAGTTCTCAGTTTTCTGCTCGATTGGTCAGAATTTTGTGAGGTTTGATGTGCGTGGAAATTTAGAAACCAAGTTCACATGAAACAATGGTTTTTGCTTATGATAATGAGCTCAACACATTCATTTTCAAGAGAAATTTACTCTTCGGGTTTGTAATTCCTTGTTTGTCCAAAGGAGGAATGGTAGGGTAGTAAGAGATTCAAGATTCTATAATTTTAAATAAAATGCCGAATTCTAGTTTGATCACAAAAATTGTATGCCAGATTCACATTACATCTCTTTTGCACTATTTTGCTTCAGAGGGAACTACGTATGAAAATTGTGGCAATGGATATCCAATACGATAGTACTGCATGAGTATAATCTTCAGGAAAAAATATTTTCTCTAAGAAAAGGCAAAAAATAGCTATGTAATATAGATTTGAAACAGGATTTTTAAAACCTTTTTTATATTATAACTGAAGTTTCCGTCGTTTGATCAATTATTTGCTCGCCTTTTTTGACTCACAATGACCATTAGACATGAATTACTATCGATTGCTCTTATAAAACCTCCTTTTCATAAAATAAACTTTATTTCCTGTTAGGAAAATCATGATGGGTTAAGGCGTGGTCTGTTTCAAATTAAAATCCTACCTATTTTCTTTAATTGGCTATAGGGAAACAATAACTGCAACACTGCAGCAGTTTGTTGTTAGATGTATCGTCTAATCACAGGCCAAAAGGAGTGCCATAAATGAAATGCGCCACTATTGATCTTATTTGTAAATGCTATTTACCTCATTTTAAGCTAAAAACATTGGCTTCACTTATTGGCATCTTTTCAATCAAAGTGGCTCTGTTTATGAGTGCAACGCGAATTAGATTTAAAGATTGACAAAGTATGTACTAAAATTGTAAGATCTCTAAAATTGCTTTCACTGTCTGAAACTCGGATCAGATGTGATAAGATACCTTAATTGCCTGGTAAATCAATTAGATTCCCTAGCCATTTTCTGATTTAAAGTTATCTATTCTACTTTATAGATGCTTTCTCAATTTTCTCAAGTTTTTTTTTCTTCTCCGTCTGAAATTTTTGTTATCGTTTAAAAAACTCTTCATAGCAATAACTCCTCAAGGGAAAACTACTCTTACGCAGGTTTCTCTATAACATCAAATTTACCGAAACTAAATGGTAAAAATAAAAGTTAAAAGTACGGTTGTGTTGATGTAACTTCCGTACACAATGTGTTCCATAGCGGCGATGAGGGTGAGAAAAGATTAGATTCGCTATGAATTTTACTTTTTCTCTTGGTATGCGCCCATGTATCATTCATTACATGCAATTACAATGTACAAAAGCCCTCTATTTCATACATAAGTTGTGCCTCTTTCTGCTTATCATGTATTACTCCGTCGTTATCAAACAAGGTATCACAAAATCTTAATCGTTATGAAGCTACATGTACGCATATATTTGCATTGTACTGCCATAAATACATTGTAACATAAAACAATACTTAATCCAATGAGTCACCACAAGTCTACATTCATTTATGAGAAGCTTAAATCTTCATTTTCTTCTGCAACGAGCACTAGCAGAAAGGAAGGAATCAAATCATGTGGGAAATGATAGGTTGAGTAAAAAACAATTTACGCACAGTTAACATCATATTTTCCATTATACTTCTTCCCCTTGAATCAGTAAATTCTATAATATTTTTCGTTTTCATGTGATTACACACTAATATGGGAAATATATTGCAATTAATTTAAACGCAAGATTGAATTTTTTGTTGATATATTTTTAAAATAACCACAGCAGTCTGTGGCAGCTGGCACTATAACCCTAGTAACTCATGTTGTGTGGCGCAATCGAAGCGAGACTCGCTAAGTACCTGCGATGATTAATCCATGTAAATAGATTATTTGCAGTACACCTTGTAAATGCAATTATTGTACTTTTATGCAATTCCGTTGCATAACAATGCATCATTGTTGAGCTACCACTATACTAATGTATTACTGCACAGATTGATGACTAATTTGAGTTTTCACCAACAGAAATTAATTAAACGGAAGTGTATTAATGCGCGTTCAAATTACACTCGAGTCATTTGTTTTAAATAACTATTAAGAATGTAGAAGAACAAAAGAATGCATTTATATTGATTTTACTTGTTGCATTCCCATGTAACTCCTGCAACTCCTTACGTTTTACTAAATGCACGATTTATTAATATAAAGAGTTGAAACTAAAATGAATCTATTAAACTTACATCAACAAGTTGTACTAATTAAATTATGTTTTTTATATTTATTTACAGATGTGCCTACCCTAAATGACTCCTGAGGACTGCTAAAAATTATTAAATTATACGAAGGAGAATAAACTAGTTGGAGCAACCCTCGTCCGTCCGTTGTTTCACTCCATTTCTGCTGCACCAGTTTCACCACGATATCCAGCTCTGAATGGATTGAGAATGCCTTGACACATCCACTATCCACTATATCCACATAACATGACGATACGCATCACCAATGCAATGGTGTCATTATAATACAGTTTGGGAATTGAACTAGACTAGCACTATTATCTAGGCTAACTTTAATTTTGTCTACTTATTGTATCTCTTTGTGTAAGCTAAAAATGTATATGTTAATTATACTGAACGGCATGTTTACTAGTGACTTTTAGTAGTTGTCAGTTGTAAGTTGATAGTCGATACTGACAGGAAATATGTTTGCTGTGTAGCTTGTACTTGTACTTATGTATGTACATTTGAAATTAATACGTCAAGCAAGAACCAAAACCGCGGAAAATAAGACTGTAATCTGCCATCTTTCTTATAGAAAGAAAATCTTTCTAGACATTAAAAATGTAAGCTGGAATGCTCTTTTTGTAAGTTGGAACCTCTGAATGATAAAGTGTAATCGAAAACACGTTTTGCTTTACGAGCAGTTTGTCGTTTAAGCACTATTATAGTTACTTACTGTCTTGTTATTGTTGTATTGCTTATTAAATAGCATACATTTATATGCAAGGTACCTTGATTTCTGTGCAACACTTTGACAAATGTTTATGTTCTAAAGACTATATCTTCTGGGTTGTGAAAAGTATCGTTCGTGTGGGAATATTGAAAAAATACATATAATTAAGCCTTGGGAAATCCTTTTTTTAAACATATTGGAGAATCATATCAAGATTACGCTAAACACTATCGAAATGTGTTGATTTGTTCAAATTGAGATGAAATATGTGTTTCGTTATGATGAAGCAGATGCAAAAATATTTAAAGCAAGCAAACTTTTTTTTCCTATTGCGAAAATGAGATGAGTCATGAGTCGTTGAAAAGCATGTTAAATTGTTTTTGTATAGAATTTAATTTTTTTTAACAAAAAGGCATACCCATGTAATACAATATAAATTACCCACGTGTGTATGAAGAATTTAGATGTGCTCAATAATGGTTTCGTAATCAGTTGCTGCTGAAATCAGGAATGATTGTTCGAATTGTTAATTTTTTTCGATAAAAAAAGATTGATAATGTAAACTGGATACGGAGAAGATATAAGATTGAGAAACGTGCAATACACCCTTGCCTTTAATGAAATTTGTCAGATAAATGCTCAATAAGCTCTTCTTCTTGCGCTTTGCAGTGAACACATATTTTATAGACTTGACAGGACATATTTTTAATGAATAGTTAACAAAGCTAAGTAACGAAGCATGCAAAATGAGAAGGATTTTGCCAACGATTCTGTAAAAAATATAGAGTTAACAATATTGTAGCAAACTGGATTTTAATTCAATGAACAAGTTCAACAGTGCGATTCGCATTTTATATTTACTAATAAGCTATAGTATTTCTAAACTGTTCAGCACAAAAAATGCACTTAAATCTATTTTATTATTACTACTGTCCGCATATTCGACAACGTTATTTGCAACAAACAAATTATACGACGAAATAGGTTATATTGAACTTGATGTTTTCGAATGCCTCGTGCAAGTTTACACGAGCAATCATTTAAAAAGATACTGATGTGGTACGTCACAATAATTGTCGAAATGTTAAGAAAAAGTGAATGCTAAGCTTGTTGACCTGCAGACTTTACGTTAAAAACTTTCAAAGTTTGGCGAGTTATAAGAATTCCATAACACCTCGAAGTATATAAAATTTGAGCTGTTGTAATAACGCCAAGTTGATTTGTATAGGAAATTATTACTGACAACTGCCCATTTCAGATTGTTTAGCAGGAATGTTATATAGCTTAATCGTAATGAAATTGTACCTCTTATTGGGGGCTCTGTTTTTAGGAAAGTCAACAAGAATTTTAGATTTTTAGAATACTTATTTAGCGGTTAGTAGAAAATAACACTTTTACTTTCTTTACTTCTCGTCATGTATAAAATTTGCGAGAGAAGTAGTATATAGTGTAGTAGCAACATACTTACAAATAAATAGTTTCATGAAAAGATGTGCCATTATATAATCATTTAATAATTTATCTAAAAAACCTCACAGATGATGTAGATTTTGCTAAGAAGTAGTAAGGATTGTCTGTTCCCTACTTTTGTATTTGATTGCCGACATAGCTGTATAAATATTTAGTGTATGATTAGCGAAACATATAAACCCAAGCTGTTTCCAGAGAACGTTTAACATTTTAGCAGGTCGATTATACATAAATAGATGTAACTGACAAAAGAAACGATTCCATTTTAAAGCTAGTGTAAGAATAAAGTAATTATTTACGCTAATTCGAATAAATATATTGCAGAATATACATTATACAATATTATGTACTTTATAGGTTAATATATATAATAATAGCTTAGATTTTCGTTTGTCAATCATCCAATAAATAAATACATGTGAAAATAGTACACGTATCTAATGGAATCAATAAATTCATTCTTAAAACAAAACATTCTTGTCAACTGGCATCATTTAAATTCCAAAGTTGTCTATCCTTTGTAATCTGACTAAAGATATTTAACCTATCAATTAAATGTCTATTATGCATTATGCGATGATTTAATCTACTCTCTATGAACAAAAAAAGTAAACAATTTCGAAGTAATTGGAGTGAGCCAAATAGTTAGTTTTGAAGCTAAAATTCAATACAAAATACAACCCACATGAGGCAGTTTTGTACGTTTTCTTATACATTCCTGGACTTTACCGAGCCTTCGACTGTGCAAATATTTTGAAGAGTATGTGGAGGTTATATTTTCAACATACATCTCATATTAAATTGTTGTTATCTTCATCCATTATGATTGGTGGATTAGTTATGTACATTCTGTTGGTATTGGCATTTATAAATGTGAACATTAACATTTGCTCTAGGTATAGCATTAATGAAAAATTATAGCTTACGATTAGTTTTTAGCTCTTCACACTTCTTACAAATATCGTTACTTTGTCTGGATTACAATGGAAACCTTAGATCTGATTTTACTGAGGGTTTATTATATTAAAGCTAGTGGTATTCTATAACATTGATAATTTGGGGAAAGCAAACCCAAGGCAAAACAGAAAGTAAGGAAGCAAGCAAAAGCGTAGTAAGTATGAGTAATGTAATTTATATTTTGCATCAACACTCCCCAATTAGTTTGGTTGGAACGGTTTAATGTATTTTAGATTATGAGGAAATCTAATAGATTGTTCATCGAATAGTTTCAGTTGGATAGATTAGTTTCACAATCAAATATTGTTTCTCTTGATTTTTCTCTTGATGACTCAAAGCAATTTATTCAAACAATAACATAGCAAGACCATACCAACGGGCAACATGTATTGTATTTGACTTATGATATTTAATATCGATGCAAAGACGCTTAATGTTTCTTTTAGATCTTTATTGACAAAAAATTTGCATTGATAATGGTAAAACAATTTACAATTCAATCACCTAAATACCCAGAGTTAGTAATTTTTCAATAAAAACTTTGCATTCACACAGATAAACTTTCACGAAGAAACGATATTATATTCCATTCAACAGCTGCCTGCCAATTGCTTTCGTCTTTGTCATGACAGATTGGAAAATTTTATAATTTTGAAGATGATTATATGAAATAAGAACTTAACCATAGTGAAGTTTTAAATTTAAACAAATCAGAAAAACTTCCAATGTTTGCTTGATAGCAGGACTATTTGGCAAACGTAGATTTTCACTTGAATACATCCGTCCGATTCCAAATCCATTCTTTTCATATACACACCTACCTCATACTCATAAAACTTTCTAAAGAAAGGTGGTTTCACGCTTGTCTTTCCTTTTCTTTATAAGCTCATTTAGCTACCTTGAAATCGGTGTTAGATTGGTTGTCAAATGCATACTTACAATTAGCTTACTCAACCATCTTACATCTCTCCTGAAGGCAGAGAGCATTTTATTACAAACTAGGGACAAATCCTTGACGAACTGATTTTCCAGGTAGACAGCTATACATTATCATGTGTCGTTAGAGGAAAGTACATCGAAATTAATTTGATAGCATGGATGATAACGATGAGGAGGATGATAGTATTGGATCTCTATCTTAAGTAGATGAATGTGAGACATATCTCTCTTTCTTTGGTAGTAAATATATTTGAATGTAAAGGAGAGTATCAGATTCAGCGTTATATATTCATGAAACGCTGACTGCGATCGTATTTTATTTTAGACATTATCCCTCATCACATGATATACCTACATAGGAAGCTTTAAAATGTCCTTGTGATAGCGTCGAAGTAATATTCGTCCATTTAATGGTTTGCTTGTCGAACGTAAGCTCATATTTGGCAAAATCCTTTTAGAATCTGTCATGTGTGAATTTGCGTTCTTGCAAGATTCAGTTACAGTTACCCAGAAGGACTAAATCCCTTGGCAAATAATTTGTTTTCTTGACAGTGCAATGCTGTATACAACCTACTTCGTGCTACGAAGACGCATCAAGAAACATTTCACAGACATATGCGCAATACTTCTAATTGGTTATTATATAAATGCCTTCCTTGATTTTAGTGGTTTATTTTTCAACACAGAGAAGACTTTCATAATCATATCTATTATGATGATCATAAGCGTGATCTCCAGCAACCGGAACCAGTCCCTCAGTGCATTCACTATTTTTACAGCTACTACCCTGTTCTCTATAGACTCAGCACGTAACACATTATGCACTATTTATAAACATAAATACATACCTAATATAAAAGCAAGGAGGAAGGCAAAAAACGGGTTTCGGGATTGTAGCACACAAATTTCCCTGCTTTACCGCCCACCTGCCCATCCACGGCGGATCATCTTAATTTATCATTTGCCCTTTTTGTGGCCCGGATGGTGGCCAAACTTTTCGAACGATAGCATTCAGCTCAGCAGCATACCATATCTCGTTTAAATTGAAAGTATTGCATGATAAAGGGCAGGGATTGCAGTTAGCAAATTAACTTACTAGCCAGAACTAGTAAATGAACACTGCTGGTTTTCAATTATTGTGAATCGAGAAGGAAAAAAAATACTCAAAAGTGATTTACTTTTTTATAGCAAGATTTATTCATCAACTGATTTCAATTTCAAGTACACGTAGGTGGGATTCAAATTCAAAATAGGTTACATTGATTCTAAAATGTAATAGTCCAACTTCATTTGATCATCATTTCTAACAAGTCGCCAATTAGTTCTTCATCAGTGTTGGTGTAGGACATAGCTATTATTAGTACCACAAAACTACATTTTTCATTGTTTATACCGTATCCATACACTCACTTGCTAAGGGATTCCCCAATTCAAAGTAAGTACATCAGCCAAACATGAACTACAATTTTATTTAAAGTTATCGTTACCACCTCAGCACCAAGTATGATAGTCATTTATTTTAAATCATAATTTTGCACATGCTAGTTTGATTGCTAATTGTAGAAATTTTAATGCGTTTGGTCAAGATTCTTGTGAGTGTGCAAGTTATCATACATAGAAGACTTATATGCTCAGCTTATCTATTCTATAAAAAAATCCCATCTTCACACGACTGTTAAGTTACAATGGTTGAAAAGACGCTGGGCAACGTTTCTTCTGTAGGTTTTGCATTGCATGCTTGCTAATCACTTTTTCAGAGATATGGGGGATGTATAAGCTGTGTACTAGCACGCATCGATGTGTAAGTGCTTTGATTCACATCACGTAAAAGTAAGTACATCTGCATCTCTACTATATTTTGCTTTGTTCACTCTTGTACAAGTGTAAGTTTTACACGGGTAGCCTTTGAGGCTTGTTACAGATTTTCATTCATTGTATTTCTAACCACCACCGCAGACCATTGTTCCAATCTAAAGAGAGTAATAAAGAGAAAAGATTAATTTAAGATTTACTTTTACTATCCCATTGTACAACATATTGAACATGATTATTCTTTAATCTGGAACTTTTGATTTGATTTCCTTCTCACTTGCTCTAGTGCAAGTTTGAAAGGAGTAAGTGCGTAGTGAGTAGTGATCCATTGATTGAAGTAATTCCCATGTAATAAAGTTTTTTTTTTTGGGGGGGGGTTTACTTTTAGGTGTTGTGATCAGCAAGGTTTAAAGCATATTCTTGCATAGTTTTTTTTAAAAAAAACCTTTTCCAAAAAAGCTTAACTACTCTCATAAAACCCAATGTTTTCACTGCCTATTGAAAAAGTAAACCAGGACTTGAAACAAGAAAAGTGGTGGAATCGAGCAATTACTGTCTGACGCCTGCTGTTAGAGTGCCCTTGAAGAGTGTGTGGTCGAATGGAATTTTCTCAGGAAAAAGATTTGTTTGACCACGAAAATATATTTCGGAAGAAAATCTAATTCTTTTTCTAAAATAGCCATATGTGGTCCACAGCGGGTACGAATAAATATTGTGCCATATGGTGACACTTACTTAGTCTTTAACACAAATATCGTTTACAGACAGATCATATTATTTAGGTTTTGATGAGCCTTAGGGATTGGTGAAAATAATAAATGGGAAGCTACACTCGGACTGGTTAAATACGGGAGAGTGTTAGCTTGGAGCTAAACTAGACACTACACAGTAGAATGAGAGAGGAAAGGCTTCAAGATTTTAGAGAAACATTTAGTACCATTTTCACGCCTACAACAAAGTCATGCTTAAAATTGCTTCATTATGCAATAACCATAAACGTATATATCACGCTCAGTTGTTGGATTTTTGTTCTATTCGGAGTGCACAGTGGTAGCATTTAATTCTAAACAAAAGAGCACTTTTGTAGATTTGAATTGTGTGCACTAAAAGGATTCAAATATCCCTATCAACACCGTACACCTGGTAAATGGAAAACCCCCAAAAAAGTCATTTTTCAGTATAACAAACTCGTATGGTTTGACGTAAGGACAGCTTCCGAGCATGATTTAACGGGGATTTCTCTTCAGAGAACTTGTACGGTTTCAACAAGGCATCAAAAGACGTGATTTTATCAGAATCGTAGAAGCAGTATTTATCATCGTTCAAGTTTTTAAGTGCTCCGCCCGTCAGCTAAAAGAGTCTACCAGAACTCGATTCGGAAGTCCTGTTCAACGGAATCATTCGAAAAAACATCAAGGTAAAGTTGTAAAAGTTGTTTCGTTTTTAAAAGCTCTTGTAACTCATATAAAATCTTCATAAAACATGAACAAGTTTGTTTCTACCTGCTACCCACTTGCAGTTTATTGTGTTTGTTTCCTTGACCACTTTCACACAAAAAGAATTTTCTTCTTCTATTGTTTGATTGGGCATTTACTACGGAATATCTTTATGCATGTTCAAACTCTAGATTTTATCAGACGGTTTGTGTAGTCACACTATATTGTATTAATACCAGTAAACCGACAGACAAATGCTCTCTATCCCAGTTTATGACAAAACCAGCAAATTTATGTTAAGCTTTAAATTTGCGGTATTGCTTTAAAACATGTATAATCATCTGATATTGATATTATATCATAATTTTCAAATTCTAGTTCATTTGTCATCATGTGAATATTTGGCAATTTATTAGTATAAACTGTTAAGTCGGTCAATTCGTCTGTGACTGCCAACTTTATTTAAGATGTACTTGTACTAACGTAAGTACATATCTCCTTAGCATGATGATACCAAAAGCCCTCAAGTTTTTTCTATTTTTAAGAAGCCGCATTTAATGAAGCTTTATCAAACTCGTATATTGTTACAAGAAGGTAAATACTTGCCTCACCGCCAGCTCTGCATAACAGTAGGTAAAAGTTTGCAACAGTTAAAATATTGAAAAAATAGAATTTCAATATGTAATTAGTAATTAGACATTGGCAATATTGATGATCTAGAACCTCTGGAAAGTACATAACATTATACTTATGGCAAGAAAGTTGGTGAAATTTTTTTGTATGAAATAAAACGCGACATGCTGCAGAGTGAATTTCGATTATTTTCACAAGCCAAACTTTTACATTGTGTGTATGGGAAAGCTCATTATAAAGGTTCGCAATATTAATTACGGTTGCAATTAAATTCAGTGGAGTTCCGTAACATGCAATTTTATTTGTCACTGGTGAGCATGTGATTTGATTACCCCAAATTCCTAATGAAGATCAGTTTGCAAAGAAATGATTACAGTAAACCAAACCGTCGACTTTGTAATCTTTGGTTCAGCTAATTTTCCTTTTTAAATGAGAAGTGTAATTTTACATTTTAAATTCAATGTGGACGTGAGAGAAATGATTTTAGTCACAGTAACAAGTTAAAAAGTATCTTTCGATTTAGGACAGAGTGACATAACAAAACGAAGCACATTTTATGTCTAAAGTATGTACCTATATTCCGACTCCATTGTAAAGTAGGTACAAAGGAAATGACTACCTACTCATCATACTGCCAAGTGCATACAGTGGCCGAAGTAATCTAATTGTAGCTTTTACCTGTAAACGTCTAACACACAGACACACAAAAGATGTTCTACATCTTTTCTAGCAAGTCATAAAAATTGTCTTTGTTAACTAGATTTTTCATCACATTTTTGAACTTGAACTAAGTTTTTCAGACCGTACGTATTCGTACAAGTACATCATCATGCTTATGTAAGGTAAAATTAAAGAAACCTTAATAATATGCATGGTGCCACAATTTTCAAGTATTTGCTTTATTTACCATCAGTTGAGCTTGCTTGAGTCATTGCAAAGAATTTGAGTTTTTGTACAACAAAAATTGAAAAATACATAAGCTTTCTTCAAGGACTTACTCCAAAGAGCAACATAATAATAATGACTGTTTAGATTTACTTTTCTATTTTCATAACAAACACCATAATTCACCCAAAAAAACATGTTACGCTTTTGGTATTCTTCATCTTCAATACTCACATTTTCATGGTGAAATCATTAATAACTAAAAGCAATTTTAAAAAATTATAGCAAGGATCAATTATATGTATCTTTTCTGTGAGCATCTGTGAATATCTTGGATGTATTTCAAGCTCCCCTCAGGCCAAGGAAGTAAAATTTAAATTCATTGAAGCAAGGCATATTTTCAAATATGATTACCAAGTTTCAAACTGATTAGATCGCTTTTCAAGATACACGTACGTTGAAGTAAAAGAAACATTTTAATCTCGGTTACCCTAATGAGACGTTGGGGTATGTATATATTTAGCAAAATATTAAAAAAGCAAGAAGGGGCAAAGCTAGACGATAATTAATGTCTGTTCAAGAAATAAGAATACATTTCAAAAGGCTGACTTAAGAAGTGGTGAAGTAATGAGAGCAGAGCATTTAACATGTGTGAGAGAAAATGTTATCGTATGAAAGCTTCTCTTTATCTCTGATTTTGTGTTTGCATGTTTGTGTTTGTATTTTTAAAGAAAAAATCAGATAACAACTGTATTGATTTTTTTCTCTCGAGCTAACACAGAGGCACGGCTTTTGAATAGTGCAGAGATTTCGAAAATAAATCTAGTGTAAATTAAAAGATGTGCTCACCTTCATTTTTCGCTTTTTAGTAGTATGATTGACCAAGCAAGGTTACCGGTTTGCCAAACGAAGTTTTTTTTTGAAAAAATACAATCATAACAATAACAATAATAAACTATAAAATCTACCTTATTATTATTAATACCTCGGTATGCCTTAGGCAAGGCAAATTGTAACGCATACCTGGTAAACATTCTAGAATGATTTAGCCTTGAGAAGGTAGAAATTATGTTGGAGACTTGAGATTCAATAAGAATCGTAGTGAAATGAAAATATTTAAATAAATTGGATCGTATGTAGTATGTTCATTTTTCATGTTTTTAGCAATCTCAGTGGGAGGGTAAAAAAGAAGTAAATGAGATGATTATAATTATGGTTTATAAACATTTTAATACGAGTAATTGCCCACACTTTTACGCATCCACCAGAGTCGTGGTTTTTATGTGAAAGCTATACTTACGAAGCAAATGATGTAATAAACGTTTTTTCATTGCATATTCTGAAAACACGTAACTTATTGTTTTCGGAAAAAGAAGGGCACGGAAAAAATAAACAAATAATAATTATTAAAAACGACTATTCGAAACTAAAAATGACATGAGATTGAGTTTAAAATCTACCTGTGAAAGTATAATTACAGCTTACAAAATGATTGATTGTGTTAATAAAACCGTCTCCATGCGGAAAACAGCATTGAACAAGGTATATATACTTATCAGCTAGGTGAGCATGAGCGTTCATGCCGTTCATTATGGCTTTCGCAAGTAGGTGCTAAATTCTGATTCGAAAGGGGATCGCGATTTAAAGTTCGTGAAAAGATTCTTCGGAGTGTTACTGTTGTTTTTACTTATTAGTTCAATGTATTAATTTAAAGCTATAACTACGAGACCGTGCTGCTGTATGTTCCGTTAAATATTAAACAATGCCTTTGATGTAGGATTCAACTGTGACTGTTTTGCTGGTTACGCTGCAAAAGACTCTCATGAGAAACAACGAAGTATAAAGTTTCAAAAATGAGTTTCGGCACCATGGATGAATGCAAAGTTATTTATTTATTTTCGCAATAGAATGCGAAATCCTGAAAATGAGAAATGTTGATGTGATTTCAAGTTTCGTTTCGATGAGCAAATTCATGGTAGGTTTGGTTTGTTACAGTAATGTTTTCTGCTAAATACCGACACGCGTCCATGAAAAATAATAATATGATCAATATTTTATTTTTTATGTTAATTTGTTATCAATTGCTGCTTCTGGATGGCATTAAATATAATGGATATATAGACATTGAAAGTTCTAGCACCCAGTTTTAACCGGCGGAAGTTGTAACTTCAGTGACCCAAAACGCCAATTGGCTAAATTGATAAAGAAATTGCTATTATAGTAGGGAAATGAAAGCCATTAAAGACTTACAAGTTTTCGGTGTTTGCCTTTTTAAAATTACAAACAATTCTAATGCAGATAGTCATCAGCATTTATCACTGCGATTCTCTCATTCAATCTTGATTAGTGTGTGCAGAATTTCTAAACCACACTGCTAGAAAGTTACTCCAAGTTATGTTCACGTATCACATCCTAATAGGCATGAGTGCATGAAGTAAACATTTTTAACAATGAGTATGATTTGAAATTTAGAAAAAGGATACACCAGATTTCCGAAAATTTGTACTTACATAATATCGCGGAGATGAAACTTGCATTAATGTTGCATGGATTTTAGGACATTCTAACATGTATATGCTGACACAGAAATAAAAATTAAAACAATTTACGCAATTTATAAGCCAAAGTCCCAGTTTCTTTTTATTTGATAATCAACAATCAGATCGGGTGTACGTTTATTGTCCGTATTATGAAAAAGGGGAAAAATATGTTAATCGAGTAAGGAAATTTATATGCTCATGATAGGAACATTACAAATAGTCACACTTTGCTTATTGTCAAATCGAATTCTTTTAAGCTGGCACAAAGTTGCATTTTCAATATTCTTGGTTGAAAACAAATTTCAACATCCATCCCGGAAACTAAATCTCTGAGTTTTATTATCTTCTCTATACTTTGCTGTCAATTAATGCGTTAACATTTGTACTAAATTGTGATTGTAAAATGTTCTGAATGCTGTTTTGAAACTTCGGCCACAGGTGAAGTGAGTGAGGATTACACATTTACAAAATTATTCGTAGGTGGTATTCAAATTCTCAATACAAAACTCTTAATTTTGGCTCTAATATAGTATATATAATTACATGCATTTTTTTGACTCAAACTCTCGCTTTGTATTTTACTTTGAAAGAGTTAAAATCGAGTTATGCTGCATTAGAACGTAATCTCACATTGCTGACTGGCGAGAAACAATCACAGTTGTATTCTTTCCAAACTTCATTATGCATGTAATTCATGCTTTCCCACACATAACACCAAGAACCAAGTACTTTGAATGACAAAGGACGATGAAAAACTGTAAATGAATGAGAATGCGACAATTCAAACCTTTCTTCCAAACACAATTCAACCTTGGGAATAAAATGTATGGCTGCATCCCTCTATACAGAGTAAAAGTTTTATTTTTCTAAAAGATGTTCGGAAATAATTCGTAGTGATGTGTGTGCTAGCTCAAGAAATCACAATTTCACGGCAGCAAACTGCACACTGCTGCTCCCATTATAGCTTGATGTTACTGTTATGTGTCACATAAAAACACATAAATATCAAAAGATTAAATGCAAACTGAAGAGCGATTAAATCCCTTCTTGATCATTGTTGATTCTTTTGTTGGCGGATCGGCTTTGTTTTCTGCCCTGCTGTAGCCAACAAATGTATGCAGGAATTTGAATCTGACTGAAGATGTGAAGTATAATAATAATGCATTGTAGCAAGAAAATTGTTCGTCACGGTGGGACGATTTTGACAACATATGTTGCTGAGAATATAAAATAATGAAAATGAGCAGTGTTGTTCCCCTCTGTAAGCTAATCTATTGACACGGTATACCTTAGAGATAGTTTGTTTATCCTTATCTATCGTGTCACTGTCGCAATTACTATGGTCGTCATTTCTGACGATTGCTTGTCAGTTTTTTCCGACTGTTTGAGCTTTTCTTTCAAATCGAAGATAAAAGGGACATCATTCCTACCTCAGGATTGAATTGATTTGCAACCTTTTTGCATTTTAAACTTAAACGATGACAGTGGAAAATAGTACGGATTCTTCAGCTTTCAAAATACTGGTTTATCATATAATTCATACAATTCAACGCCAAAGAGTTAGATGTAGAGAGCAGAAGTAACAAGTATGTTCTTCCACTAGCATATCATATTATAAGTATTTAAAAAGTAATCTCGTTGATTTGCCTTCCAGAGAAAGCAGAGTATAACTTGATATGGTGGTAATCAGGATCAAATCGAATCACCGAGAATCGAAACCATTCAAAAGTTCATGGAATTCAAACTGCATTTGCCCATTATAGTACATATGCCATTCTAACTGAAAACTTAACTTTCTATTTGTAGCGTCGTTGCACAAACATTATAAATTGTCAATCATATACATGGAACTTTAAAAGTGTCCTAATGCAAAAACAAGGAGTTGGAATAGTCGGATAGGGGATATTTGTAACCTATTCTCAGCCGTTGATTGGCCCTAAAAAAGGTTATTTGAGTTTTAATACTAGTGTTACTTGTTTTATTGCTTTTCTAGAGGATCATTCAGAGTACACAGTTTTCTTGTAGGTAACTGTGTAAAACTTTTAGTCCCGCATCCCGTATTCCAAAGCCGCAGAAAACATTTGCCAGTTATGCTATGCATCCGATACACAGCTACTATTCAGTGACTCAAATTATGGCACTTATTTTACGAGTACGAATCGTGTGAATTTATATTGATGATTTTACGCCTCCCATCAAATCATTACATGGTAACTACCATCAACCATCTAATGTCAGCGTAGGTATATCTATATACTAATGATAAGACAAGGATTTTGTCGGTAAAATAAAAGGTGGGATGAACAAACAGCAAGCAGTATGTAGGTTTTCCTTCGTCATGGCTTATATTACAAATTTTCGGCATTGTTATGAACACTTCAAATAGTCAAACAGTCGTTCCATAGAAACCGTTAATAAACAGCTTTCAAAAGTGCTCATAAGATGGTTTGCTCTGAGATGTGTATAAGAAGATCTGCATAGGGAGATAGCATGCACAGCTTTTTTGTTTCGGTAAGTGGGAACATACCGTGAGCAATATATTAGTGACTTTCATCTATTTGAACATGAAGCTAATAAAAAGATTTGTGTGCAGCTTGTGATAGTTGAGAAACACAAGCTCGGAAAATTGCATTCCCTTCTCAAGAAATTCTCAGTGACCTAGGGAATCAAGCGAGAAAAATTAGAATCCCACACAAGCAGGTGGACATCTGGCATTTTTCAAATTGGCTAGAGGAACTAATTTAAGAAGAGTTTTATAGAAAGATCCTGGTGCCGTACAATACGAACATGAGTGCCATTGTAGCATTGTTACATGGTCCTGTTGCCAACTTCACATGTTTATTCAATTTAGGTCCTTTTCTCTGGGTATATAATATGGGTATTGAGATGACAGCTAAACTGCAACCATGAAAATTCACATCACACTATTTTGTAAAGAGCATTTCAGCGTGCCACGGTACTGCTTTATTATTAACAGACACGGTAAACTCTTTTCCTACATAAATATCTACGTTAGCTGAAAATCGCTCAATTAGATATTTGTCTATTTGAATCAACGTCGTTATTTGGTAGGGAACATGAGGTTTACTAGACACAACTCGTCAAAAACCACAAATTGCTTTATTCCCCACTGAATCTGTTAGGTGCCAACCAGTTGGTGGAGGATCGGAGGATGTGCCGAACTCAGTTTTATATGAGTTGTTGACGTCGCAACATCTTTCTTCTTTTACGATCTGGCTTCAATTTTCAGGTCGTGTTTCTGGCGTTAATCGAGTTGTGCTGTTCTACTTGTAAAGCCAAAAAATCAATGAGATAGACGAGCATAAACAATGAATTCCATTTATATTGACAAAAATACTTATTTTTTTTAACGGAAATGTGTTTTTTAACAGATGGTGATCATACTACAGCAAACAACCGAAAACGGGAATAGATTTATCTCGACAGTGGTGGATACACCGCAAGACAGTTCATTTACGAGCAGCTTCTCGCAAAATAGTCAACTGTCCATTAGTGAAAGGAGTGCTGTGTACAAGCAAAGGATCGACAGTTTATTTGGTCGCCCTTCGAGATTAAGTTCATTTAATCCGAATGGGGAGCCTTTCCGGATTCGTATAGATGGTAAAAGTATAAGCCCATCAGAGGGTCTCATGGGGTCAAATCATTTATCATCATCGGTTACTGCTGCAAGTACAGCTCTTCTACGAGAAGAAAATGAGGGCAGAATATTATCAACTTCAGAGGATGACGAGTATTCGCGGATCAAGAGCGACAAACCATCAGTAATTCCAGATTCTTTAAATCATCAAGGAAAAGTAACGAACAAGAAGAGCATTATTCATCATTCTGGAAATAATGTTAGTAGTGTGAGAATCACATGCGAAGACAGTGAAAGTTCAGGTACGCAACTGCCAAGTCTCATGCTTACCTCATCCTCAGGAGAAGAAGCCACGGGGCGAAGTGAGGCTCACAATAATCAAATAATGTGGAAAAACAGTAACTACGGTGAAATATCACCTCCGACAAACGTAATTAACAGGGTCGAAAAGCCATTTTCGACTGTGCGCTGCTCTCCAGGAGGGATGTTAAAGTTTTCAGTGGAATATCTCGGAAGTGTTCCTGTTAGTGGGAATACAGCTGCTCTACAAGATTTGCAGATACCTTTGAGATCATTGTACATGAATTATCTAACAAATAGGAACATGATGGCTGGGCAGTTAGCAATCACTTCGGATGGACTAAGATTTGAAGCTCCGAAAATCAGACTCGTCAATCCATTCACGACCATTGCCGTTTGGGCTGCAGTGAAATTTGTTGGCCGTGGAGATCCCGCTCCTACGGAGTGTGCGTTCATGCCTCTTATTAGCGACCCTGTAAGAAATACGAAATTCGGGACATATTCTGGCAGTACTGATATCATTAAATGTTTTCAATAAGAAATTTTAGCATGCTTTTTATTTACTGTATTTATCTAGGAGGGCCAAGACAAAAGTAGGCTTTTTGGTCGCATGGATTCAGAACTTTGTTCAGTGTACCAAGGATGCATTGGTGATCCAAGTAGAAATTTTAAAAATCCACCAATATTTGCTTGCGTTATGAGAGAGGCAACTTTTAGCCTAGACTGCCATGCTTTCGCATGTAAATGTGCAGAAGACGCAATTGTCATTGCAGCTAATCTGTACCAGTCGCTAGTGGATAAAATGAGAACCGGTGGCAAAGAGGGTGAAAGCGGTTATGGAAGTCTGACAAGGGGTTCACCAGCTACGCAAAGCTCAATGAATCAAAATCGCTCTAGTTCCTCAGCCTCGTCAAACACAGGAAATTCTAAAGAAGTTGCGAAATCTTCTGGAAGCGGCAGTAAACATGTGTTGACACAAACGCCTTCGTCTTCTTCAACTCAAAATGAGAGTCGTGCTGTGTTTTCAGACTCGGAGTCCATCATACCTGTCAGACCACCCAGACGAAAAAAGAAAATTTCTGAGATTCCTCCTGGAAATTTAAAACGGTACAATTCAGACGACTCGGTCTTACTTAATTTGCCGTATCGCAGACGGTCGTTCAAAGCTGCTTATCAAGGCCATTACATAAAGAACAAGAAACGCGTACAGATTCATACTCCTGATGAATCATCATCGGGTGATTCTTTCAGTGATTCAGTGGACCAGATACTCGACAGAATTGTGAATCCCTGTGGCATGTCGTTTAATGACTTAAAACCTGCTTACCAAGAATTGATACTTAAAATAGCACTGACACTGACGCAGGATCAATTGTATAAAAAGAGTAAGCAAGCTATGAAAAAACAGCAGCAAAAGTCAAGGAAAAAGCAAAAATCAGCCACGGGTTCTGCTGAAGCTTCCGATGACAACTCGCAGTTCATGAACCAATTTTTAAAATCGATATCTAAGATAACCATGTCCGGAAAAGCCACAGGAAGTGCTAAGCTAAATACTAGTAAAACTGCTGTCCTTACATCGGGAATCAACGCACGTCAGAAACAAAATAAAGGAATTACTGTCAATAAAGTTGTAAAAACGTCATTATCCCCCTCCAAAGCAATTCTAAAAAAGACAAAAGATGACGAGGCACCATTTATGTCATTTTGCAGTGGATGCGTCTGCGAAAAATGTTCAGACAAATGTTATTGCTCATTACCCTCCAAACCCGCAGGAGATGTAGGAGGTATACCCCCAACTCCAACATCTTCAACATCAGCTTCAACCCCAAGTCAGCACCCTGTTTGTTCATCAGCTGCTGAAACTGATGTTCCCAGGTCTAAAAAATCATGTGGCTATGACACTGACAGTTGCGCGGAAAGTGAAAAGTGTTACTGTTCACTTCAACGTGTTAAGTCGAATGGACTTAAAATATATAACATCAACCTAGATACCGAGACTTCGGACACTGACACCAATTCGTATGATCTCGAACATTTCAACAACTCTCAATTGTCTGAAAACTTTTTGATAAATAAATCTTCTCCAGCTCAACGTCCAGTTGAAATACTTTCCTACCATCCGTCACGTCGGCTTTCATATTGTTTTTCTCCTACGCAAAGTCAGAAATCTTACGCAAAGGACGGTAGCCCGGTGCTCCACATCAATACTGAGTCTGAAAATCGTCATGACAAACCCAGTCAATTTTTGTCTAAGAAAAGTCCAAAAAAATACAGAGACTTGGTATGCATCATAGTATTTTATGGATACTGAATAACTTTGCTCGTATTTTAAGTTTGTATAAACTCATTTCCAAACTGTAAATTATTATTTTTCATTTCCAGAACATACTTGAGAATGCGCAGCTTTCTAAGAATAAAGTTTTACTGATCACTGGCTCCAATGCATCCGGCCAAGTGGTTTACAAAGACAACCCGTTTAGTTTCAGGCAGGGTGTCGATTTTGGGGACGGTTTGTCAAGACGTATAGATCCTAGCAGAAGAGCAACAAAACCGGATCATTTAAGTCAAGATGACAATAATGTAACGGCAGATGATCCATGTCCAACTTCAACTGAGAGGAAACCGGAATTTGCCCCCGAAAAGGTTTTATCAATGAAGAAAACAGCTGAAATAGCCGCAATGTTTACGGAGTTGAAACTTCACGAATCGTGTACTTTCCCTCTTAATGATAGCTCGGATTTAGAAGAAATTACGGTTCACCAGGAATCAACTTCAATTGACTTCGAAACATCTTTAGGATATTTACCTTAATATATTTTTACGTTTATAATTTATTCGCAGTAATTGGAAAATATACAAACATTTTACATTTAGACAATAGCATTAACATTCAATCACTCCATTACTTAAGTTATTCGTTTGTACCACAGGGAATTTTAAAATTGTTTTCAATAACTCATTGCATTTCGACTTTCATAGATTGAATCATATCAAGAATTATAATTAATAATCATTAGAGCATTAAATCAGCACACGTTTTCAAATTCCACTTTCCACCATTTACTGATCAATCCGGCGTAGTCCCAAGTGATTCGGCCTGGAGCTGATCGCCTTCGCTTTCGCCCTCTTTAATATTTGAATTCGCATTTTTTATGGACAATCCATCCATCAAGTCATCCACTTCAATTTCTGAGCCTTCCTTTCTGTATTAGCAAATTCAGGCGATTATGAACAAGTATTTACAAAAAAATGTAATATTAGCAATAAAACACTTAATAATCAATTTACTTATACTCACCGTATTAAAACATTGACAACGTCTTCAATCTTGTTATTTAGTAACTCGTCTTCCTCTGCCAAGTGGTAATATTTAAAGATCTGATAAATATCCCATTTCCGCAAAACTTCCCTATCATCTTTGTAACGACAAAGCTAGTTCAAACAATGAGAATAGTAATCAGCATGATATGTCTAAACCTCGTACTAAATATGGATATACTTATTGATATGGATAAATTCAGACATATTACCAAATAAACAATATCCAAAACATATTCCCTAATTTGATGTTCCTCAGCCCTTTTCTTGGTTTTTGGAAGAAACTTAACCTCCAGCGGCAGACACTCCATTTCTTCATCAGTCAACTGTTCAGGGCCCGCGATCGGATACAAGATGTGTCCGATATAGTTTTCAATATTGTTCATAACAGCCTTGCGCCCCTCTACATATATTTAATTAAGCATTTTCAACAAACACATAATAACTGGAATGGTTAAAATCAGTGAGTGTGATTTGTAAGGAACATACCTTCCATTAAACACAGATTTTTTAGAAATGGCCAAACGGCTATTTGCATATTAGGCATTTTGCCTAGATTCATTTGTAACAAGACCTCCGGGAATACATCTTGAATCATTAAGCCCGAATCAGCTTCAACAATGAAACTAACAAAACAAGAAGCACAATAAAGTTAACACATGTACAAACGCAACTAATTAAATACAGGTTAAGCTACGAGGACCATCGAGTAAAAACAATAATGCTAAATTTGTGCATAACGTATAAGATAGACTGAGTTGAAACATGCTGTGATATCAAATTGGCTAATTCCTTTAATCAACAACAATGCACTACTAGTTTCTTAACCTATTAGAAACTGTAGAGCTAATACTTCCAGTATAAGTGGTAGTTTTTACCTGGCGAAATCGCCTAGAAGAGTTAGATTCACTAGTAAGTTGAGTAGCAAGACGCCTAATTCATTTCCTTCCCGAATTTTACAGCAAATGTCATAAAATTTTCGTTTAATTATTTCCAAACATGATGGCCAACTATGTAAGACTTGAACAAATCCAGGGATCCGTGTTATATTACACAGCAGTGATAGAGTCTCATAGCAAAATAACTGTTGTTGACAAACATCATTTAGGATGCTCAACGGACTTATGTTCTTGTTTGGCCAATATACTGAGGACGTGAACAAATCACAGGCTTTAGTGGCAAATCCGGGAACCTTAATGACGTATATTAGGACTCTCCTAAAGCCCCAGGCTGTTCTTCTAGCCAGTTCATGATTGTCCATAAGAGCTCGCCAAGATATGACGAATAAAAGGCAGATTTTACGAAGAAAGTCTCCTTTTAAATTATCATCATCTGCCATTAGTAAGTCCAAGTCCTCATCAACTAAAAACTCTGAAACAGAGCACATAAATATTTCAGGAACAACTACAGACCAACTACACTAAATGACTTCGTATTATAATCATAAATCCGTATATTTGTCTAGTACTTACTACAGATCATCGCCATATCATCAATATCCTGCTCTTTCCAATCCTTTTCTCCAGCTTTAACATATGTAAATGCTCGCACGATATCTAGCTTATAACTTTCAGTTTTTGTAGGATCGACGGGTACTAACTTCTTGTCCAAAGATTTAGGCGACACTGAGCCCACGGGTTTCTTAGATGAAGTCATCCCTTGATCACGTTTTTTAATATCAATTCTAGGAAAGAGGCTTTTAAAAGCTCTTTCTGGGCCTGGTAATTTTCCATGTTTTTGTACTTCATCAACAGTATGTTGAAAGATGGAAAGATTAGCCAGAAAAGTAGCCTTGTCTTTCTCTTTTGGTAATATTGGCGGCACTTCAATATCATAATTGTAAATTGGAACAGTTGCCTTCGTTTTTCCCTGTTTCATAAGCTCAAGGCAATCTTCGCAAGAGCATTTAGCGGTTTGAAAAACTTCGTCTTCACCCGCTTCGTCTTTGGTTGTCGTGACGCTTGAACTGAAAATGTTTATTATAAATTTATTACTGTAACTAAAGCAAACGTATATTCAATATTCCATGATTTTCAACTGTTTTTTAGCAGGTTTTAGTACCTCTCCGGGCAAACTCGAGCAGTTCTTCGAAATAGCTTTTTCATTTTTGATTTGAGTTGAGGTAACTTCTCTGCTACCAATTTGAGAATTAATTCTATGAATTCTGAATACTTTTTTACTTTCAACTTTCTTCAAACTGCCAACTGTCAAACACAAACTAAGTTATTAAACATTAAACAGTAAAAGCGATATGCTCAACATGCTATTTGATTTGAATGATAATAATACAAACCTTTTTTCTAGTGGCGTAAAAACACTAATGACAAGTCAATTATACAAACCCGTTGTTAGTTAGTAAGCTGTAAACGATAATCAGAGTAAAACATATTACTTAAACATTGCCATAAAAGTTCCCTCTCAAATTTTATGGGATGTCATTCAAAAGCAAATCTTACGTAGATTCTAAAAGTGCAAGTAGCGATCTGCATAAATTAATAGTTACCGAGATAATCGACCCAACAGTTGACAGTATTTGGCACTTTGTGTATATGGTATTGTTAGGAAATTTTTCAATATGTTAAAGTTAGGTTAAGAATTAAGATGCAGATTATTTCGTGCACATATGATTCGATATTTAGGGATTTTTCAGATTTCAGACCAATAAACACTGCTAACATTATATTATGCGTACATGCAGTCAGCAGTGCAGTGTGATTAGTAGTTGCTGGTTCAACGCTAACACCCATTCTCTGGAGTGCGAGTGTACCTTGTTTGTGTAAAACTAAGTAATCGTAAAAGGTTAACTATCATTTTCAAATAATTGTTTTATTTTTTCGTCATTCGTACTTTTACCCTTCACTCCATGCACCATCAACCATGGCCCAGTCAGTAACCGCTGCTGCTGCTTGAGGTTCACTTTAGTGGTTCAAGAACAGAAGTACTATGTACTATTGTATTAAAAGGTTAGGTTATGGAAATCGGGTTAAGGGTTGGATTCGGTCAAAGGGGGGGCAGTAATTTTTTTGAAGATCTTTTGTTTTTTGGACCGATCTCGACGAGTAGAACATTTTGGTTTTCAAAAGATTTTGTGGACATAGAAATTTTT
>JAHZNA010005325.1:0-11011 GCA_027743935.1 Sinodicranocentrus sp. ZH6 | reverse complement strand
ACAGAGAGTTCTGGCACTGACACAGATTTGTTTTTCACTGTTGAGTTCACATCGTCTTGTAAATTCTTGAACAAAGGTCGCTTTCTTCGTTTCTTTGCTTTGGAAGCATGATTTGCTACTTGATCGAGTTCATCTTTTGGTAGCAAATCCAAGAATCTCTTCATAAAGAGATACCGATCTTCCTTGGAGGCATTAACTGCCCAGTTTAGGAATTCGTCCTAGTTAATGATAAAAAAATTAAAACCCTGCTCTAAAAATATTAACTGAGCAATAATTAAGATAGCTAGTGCTTTGCTAGTTACCTCTATTGATTCCATTTTCGCAAACTCTGCTGTCAAGTTATCTGTGGAATAATTGTTATTATTGTCACTACGCTCTGTTTATGTACTTGTAAAACAGAGAATTGACGAATAAATGCGTCCGCTTCCACAAAAACACTCAAAGGCTAACTTTTAGCGCTATTAGAATAAAGCTATCAATGGTTTCTCATCATGCCCCCATGTCAACTTTCGGACACTTTTGTTCAGGATTAACTTTTTCCCATGTACCCTTTTGGGCTTTTGGACGGTATATACCGGTATTATGCGTATAATACCAGTTGGACTTTTGGACACCTTCTCAACTCTATTCACATGTGTATATCTGATGATATAATATTCGAAAGCTAGCAATGAGTCGAGCATGTATGTATGTATGGTCACAATTTAAATTCAGTTTGAGATCACGTGAAAAATTCCATCGCTGTCAGCTTACCTGCAAACCTTCATTAATAATTAATAATTATATTTATGTTTATTAAGTATACATTTAAAATTAGTTTCGAATTTATTTTAACCATGAAAAGATAAAAGATACACAACAAAATATTAAGTTCTAGATTCAATGAGAATTAAAATGAAGTATTAAAAAGAGATTTTCCATCTCTATTGTACAACTATTTATTTAAAAATGTTTACTTCCATACTTCCATCCCTTCCAAAACAGTCAAGGTCGAGCAAAATTATACGTAATTGGAACTAAGCCTTTCCTCCCTTTATAAACTTTCCTCCAAGAAACCGAAATCGAACGTGTAGTTTCCGACACGAGCTCCCACAACCAGATCAATTTCTTTTCAATCTCATCCCTCCCCACATTTTCACAAATTTCACACTTGTTATCAATCAAATTCAGTTTCTCCAGATTCACAAACATTTCCAGTAGCCAGCTCAATCCTTTCATATTCCAAATTTCAAAGTCTAAGTATGAAATTGAAAACTCTTTAACGTTCGGAATCACCAGATTCTCCTTATCTTCTAGAATATCCCAATCCCAAGGATATCCTTTGTTCCAGTCAAACTCTAAATAAAACTCTTCCACACTTTCCAACACTTTTGCAAGCATTTTTTTGGTAATGCTCAGCCTGCTTCGCTTTTCTCTCCAGTCGCAATCAAATTTTACAAAGAGTTTACTCAATTTCCAGCCAGAGTTGTGAAGCTCTTCAAAAGTATTCACGGTGCCGTCCAGAATTTGCAGTTGTTTCACATTTGGAGCAATTCGCCCCAACTTTTCGTACCGATTTTCACCTCTGATATTTGCATCCCAGAACTTCAACGTTTTTATATTTTGCCCAGTAGGGCCCAAATTTTGGAGAAAGTTTATTACAGCGTGGTAGCCATTGTAGCCGATGACGTTTAAAGAAGAAAGTTTATTTAGTTCTCCAAAGCTAGTGCCATTTGAAGTCCAATAATTAACTTGTTCCCATTTCCAGTTGTATGAAAATATTGTCAAGGTTTCAAGATTTTCCAGTTTTGACAGTTCCACCAAAAGAGGGAGGATTGCTTCCGGATTGATGTAAATCCCAAACATGCAGGTTTGAACGTGCTTCCCGAATTTATTCACTAAATACGGAAAATACATTGAAAGTTCAGGTATTTCTCCTCCGATGCAGTTGAAAGCGATGGTGGAGTTGCGAAACGGGTTAATTTCCGGATTTATTGTTTTTGATAGGAATCCTGACAAATCTTGACTTTTCTTGAAGATGCTTCCTTTGGAGTGGTAAACTGTTGCAGGGAATTCGATTAAAGGATGACGGGCGAAAAGTGGAGTCCATGAAGTGTCCATATCCTTCACTAATTCTTTCCACAGGGGGGAAACTTCGCGACAGGAGTCAAGGTCTGAAGGGTAGAGGGCCAAGTTGGACAAGATTTGTTGCCATAACTGAAAATATTTTGAAAAAAGATAAAATTAGTTTGGAATTTCAGTAACTTTTTAATTGTTAAAATGTGAATGAATTTGTACTTCCGGAGGGAGGATTGGTCTTGGTGATTTATCTATGGCGTAAAATGGCTTATTTTTACTTCCACTTGATCCCATTTTAGTAACCAATAAAAATATTCGAAATTCTTTCTTTCTTTGAAAACAATTGACTAAATAGAATTTTGTGGTTTTATATGGTCTCCTATTTTATAAGTCGCAACTTCACATGCACACTTTGTAAACCTAAATCATAAACTGTGTGACTTGTGTAAACAGGCCAGCTCCAAGTATGAGCTTGATTAACTATGTGAAATGAAGCTTTATTTTCTCATTCTGAAAAGAATAAATACAAAGAAAAGATGCATAATATATATATTAGTAGATACTTGCAGATACCTGCCTTGTTTTAGTTCCTTATCCGGCTTATCCCATACATAATCCAAGCCTTTGCCTGGAATGCATTCCAGGCAAAGAAATTTAGGTACGCAGGTACTTACGCTTATGCATCTGAGGAAAGCATTATGCTTATGATTTTGCATTTTAGGATTTTTCAGTTGTATTAATACTGTTTAATGGTAATCTTCTTAAAAGGTACAAAGACTAGCTAACTAATAGCATATGAAGGATTCCTCACGTATTTCCTGATGTACGGATATATCGACAGGAAAAAGGTGTATGCTGGGCTACTGGGTACTTTTTAACTTATTTTCGTTTTCGGGTCCCTTTTCTCTTTTTACTCTTCTAGCACCAAATTAATCATAAACTCATTTGCATATTTTTGTTTAATAAATACACCTTAAAGCATCTAATGATCACTAATTAATTTCAATTAAATCTTTAAGCTCACATGATTACACAAAGCATGGATTGATAATACATAAATGTGTTTGATACAAGTTTTAATCACATATCCCATTATATAAAATATAATTACTGCTACCACCATTACCAATGCTATTTAATAATTTCATCAAAATTTGCATTCATTTTGAGACAATTCCAAAAATAATTATGTACAAATTTACACATGCCACCCGACCCGACCCGACCCCATGCCACAACCTCGCATTCATTTCCTAATAATGACGTTTAATTACTTTTGTTCCTGAGAGCACCCACAAATTATCTTCACATCGGAGATATTAACAACGACCCCGTTACTTTCCAGCAACTGAACAGACTCTTGATTAATCTTAAGAGTAAATAAATGAGGAGACATTAAATTGTAAATTCATTAGTAGTACCAGGATAATTATAAACATAAACTAAAGTAGCCTACTACCATTTCAAAGGCAGCTTGAGGGATTTGAAATAATTTGAGTTTTGGCAGAAGCGAAAATCCATGACGAATAGAGTGATCAGTTATCATTGGGGGTGAGCGTGAGAGCCTAGTTATTCTGCAACCAATCCCTTCCTCCACGCGAACTATTTCTAAATCTAAAAATAGACAAAAAGTTGAATCAATTTTACCCCTAACCCAAAATTCATTTCTGTTTACTTTTTTTGCTACTTTTTAATAAAGTTATATTCCAATAAGTGCAGTTTGAAGGAGGAAACTCGGAGCGAGGACTAATCCCAGTGATTTCTTGTTCAGTAATGATACTCTCGTAATCCAAAATAAGTTCCCGAAGTGTGTCCCCCCATCCAACGTAAACTTGCAAAAAACTTGTAGAATCCAGTTTGGCTCTTAGCAGTTGCAAATTCGGAAACCATTGTCGAAACACTTTAACCGTACCACTCTCAATAATCATGTCTGTTTGAAACTCCAGAAGGTTCTCCAGCTCATAATTAGTTTGGTGTGTCGCTTTAGCATATTCCATCATTTTAGTAAGACTGCACGGAGTTTTATTCTTGTCATGTATGAAACTCCCCCTCTTTGAATGTAGTGGAGGAGGGCGAAGACATTCAAAAATGTGGAGCTTTGCGAGATTCTTTGTAAATATGAGAAACGACAAGGAATGCGCGACACCACCAAAAAGAGTTAAACTATGGAGAGAATTCATGTTCCTGGTAAAAATAACTTCTCGGTGCGGAAAGAACGAATATTCTCGGGATATCACTAACTCCTTAAGGGTCTCACTGGATTTATTCACTAGCTGGTAAAGCCAGCCGCCAACGGAAACATCTAGCTTTAGTTTTTGGAGGGGAAGCTCAAGTTCCATGAGGAGATTGAATGTTGGATGATAAAAGTCTCTCATACTGAGGGGCTTTTCACTACAAAAAATAAAATGGGCATTTCGGAAAAACTATGTTTAAAATTTAACTGACTTATTTGCATATTTATATGTAAGTACCAGCTGAGGATATGCAAATGCTGGATGAGGAGATTGTCGCGGTTTTCAGTTTTGACTTGTTTCATTGCCAGTAAAAAACTGTAAAAATCTTGGATGTGCTCATGAATGGGGAATACTATTTCCTGGAAATAAATATTCGAATATTAATAATTTGTTTTTAGTTGACTGTTAAGTTAACATTCGTGCAAACCGTTTATCGAAGTGAGGGACCTACCTCCAGTTTGGAAAAGCAAGATAGGAAACTATACCACTCTATTGGAAAGTCAGAAAAAGGTGTCGTATAGTTGTCATCATATGGGATTCGAAACTCGAGGTATTTTAAATTTTCCTGAGTTTGCCCAATTCGAGGAAGTTCGTTAAACTTTGCCTCGTCTAATTCCACTTTTTTCGATCGTAAAAACAAGCTTGGCCATTTCACTCCTAAAATGAGGCTTCTCAAGTTTGGTGTTTTCTCGAACAATATGGCTTTCCATGTTGAGGGATGTATGTGTTCCGAAGAGTCTAAAAAGAGGTGGTGAAGGTTGACACCAAAAGTGGACCAAAAGAAGGATCCTTCCTTTTCAAGGGATATACCGTTGATAATTCGCATCTTGCGAGGTGGGCGAATACTTGATTTGAGAAGGGCGCTTAAAGAGGTACTTTGGTTTGCTTTCCCGATCCCTAAGTAACGCCTATAGGAGGTGTCAATCTGACCTCTAGTGGCTTTGACAGAGATAACTGTTATAGACCTCCACCGCACTAAAGACGAGTCGTACCAGACGCTGGAGACAAGTCGACAATTGGGAAGATCTTCTTGGGCAACATATTCCAGAATATTTGCCACCACCTGGAATAATTTTTTAAAAAATATTGTAAGAATAAAGCAAATAACTGTTTTTTAATTGCTGAGATTGCAACAAGTAGTACCACATGGATAAGTAAAGGATTATTGTCCCCATTGACAATAAATTCTTCTTTTTCGGCAATTCCCGAATTTTCAACAGTAGCAACCGATGCAGTTTCGATGTCCACCTGTTTCAGTCGTTTTCTTCCTCGGCGACGAGGCATATTTAGTGATTCATTTTATTGTTAAAAAATTCTCACAATGACAATTGACAATTGGAATGTTCAGAGACAACTATCAACTAATTTTGAATTGAACTTGAACCCACTTAAAAATAACTATTAACTGTTTCTACAAAATATTTTATATTGTTATTCAACCTCTTGTCACATCCACTTCACATTTTTCTCATTCTGTCTGCATGTTTTCAGCGTTTTCTCTAAACTGCCAGACCCCACGTTGAAAACAAGGAACCCGAAGAGTAGAAATGACTCACTTGTCAGTTGTCAATTAATTAGTAGTTTGTTGATACATGTTGGTATTTTGTTGGTGCACATCCCACATTAATAAGCTCATTTACATATTATTGTGATCTTACCGTGATATTGCTATTCAAACGACCGTCGATCCTCTTCCTTCTCACCTTGTAAGGCTCAGGTATAGTGATTGTGCATAAGCTTAAGTGAAATCAATGCATTAAGGAACATCCTACATCCTACGGTCAACGTCTCTTCATTAAATATGCGCAAGCTACTCGAAATTGTCTAGCATAATTTTCATTTTCTACCCAACGAAAATATTCTTATAAGTTGTCATGCTTCTTCTCTTCCTTGTAGGCACATAAAATACAGTTGGGGAAAGCAGTAAAAATCATGCAGATAAAGAACCCATAAGCAGTGATGAAGTAAATGCTCATGCTCATCTCATAGCCTTAAGTTTTTGTCCATCTCCAAATCCATTTGTCATCAGTCATCACATCACTCATCACTTTTCCCTTCATATTCATATCATGCAGCGATTTATGCATCATAAAATTCCAACCAAAAGCTTACTCAACATACCGTACCCGAAGCCAGTGCGCATAATGAAATGAAGTGGAAGTGAAGACCAAGACCAAGGACACCAGACTCAGACGTGAACGTCATCAGTCAGTCAGTCAAGCAGTGGAACGGAACAGATATTATTATACTTTTCAGTAAAATGCATGAATTCACTAGCCAGCACGCGAATTTACGCGAATTCGAATTTACATGCATTATTCCACTTTTTCCCTTTTCCTCTTCATGGCATGGGAGAGAATAGAGGCACCAAAGCAAGCTTCACAGTAGCAGTGCAAGTGCAGGGATGCCGATGATTATATATATGGTCGGTGCGATATGGTATTTTGGAACGAATATGCGTACTACTATGCATATGCAAGGTTATGAATCCTTCCTCTGCTTTTCTCTTCGTTCATGCCAGCTGAGGATGTAAACAGAAGGACACCGGTGGATGGAGGTTGGAAAAGGCTTCGAGACGACAAGGAGTTTCTTTTCAATGCAATGTTGAACTTGTTTTGTTGTCCTGAGAAGATAAGACAAGTTTCCGGTGATAACATTTTGGAATGGGTGAATCCCTCTTTGAAAAATTTACAAGTGCTTCAAACCAGCCTTACTGTGGTGACCTTAGATAGTCTTGAGGAGATGAATTGATGGTGGAAGACGTGATGGTAGCCAGGGATGATGATAAATTGAGGATGAAGTTGCCAAAGTTGAAGTTACTGAAAATTGGGAGAGTGTGGAGGGTAGTTTGGACTTTCTGGGTGGGTTGGTGGCACTGGAAAAACTGGAAATTAATGAGTACACCCCTGAATCCAGCAGTAATTGATCTACCAAGGTCAGATTGAGAAAGAGTTGTGATGAAATATACAAGGTGAGTATTTGGAGGATGCTTCCGAGCCTGAAAATATTCGAAATTGGAGGAGACACATAGTTCAGTGCAGAGTCTAGTCGGAAACGAGTTTTCATCTGGGAAGGGTACATTCGGTACATCCACCATAATAATGTGTAGTTGGCCATATAAATGAAAAGCCATATTATTTACGTTTTTGTCTAGAAAAATGAAAATTGTCGAGCAATTTATAAAAATTAACTCAGGGAAAACTGAACGACATTTAGGAGAATTTCAAAGCTGAAAATCCTACCTGTGATTAGAATTTAGTGGAACAAGTATTTACTGTACTTCGAAAGACACATATATTAATATTAACCGAAATTATATTTATTGTTGAATAAAAGCACAAAGTTATAAAGAATTACACAGTTTGTAAACATATAGTATTGAAATATGCTGGGTCATTTTTGTTTACCTCACATGCATAAAACTATCCATGGAATACTTACTTGCGCTGATGCAGACTGTTCGGAACTGGATGGAACAAATAATGAGTGATTTTTACGAAATTTCAATACATGAGTACAATGGATCATCCAGGGCTAACAGATATCATAGGGTATATTTTCGGTCAAATCTGTTCATCCTTCGAGAGAAGGGGATTTTTCTTCTTCGGAAACCGTGTGCCTTTTGATCGTAACTGCGTAATAAGTATACTGTCAACTGGACACCGTTTTTCAAGTCTTTGACAAATGGAAATGATGAGGAAAAGGATAAATTTAATTAGTCTTACAAAATTAATTACAAATAGTTAAAAGCCGCCGCTGCGACATGGTGCCTTGTCTTCACAACTGCCCCAATGTTGTATTTCGGCTCCAAACAATCTGTTCTGTCGGAGTGGAGATGGAGCTAAGCTTTTTGCTCCTCCCTCCAGCGACTACGGCGAGGAAGATGAGAACTCGCAATCTTTAAGTGGTCATTATGAAGAAAAAATTAAATGCTTGACTTTACCATGTAGGATAATTTGTGAGAATGGTTCAAGTTAAAGTTTTACATCCCAATTTATACTCAAGCCCTACCTGGTCAACGAAGGTGGGCGTGGCATGACCTCTAATGTTCAAGTGATTGGGTAATTACTAAATGAAATAATGCTCAAGTGCTTTGTAATCTTTGCAGAATAAAGTGTCAAATTATAGCAATCAAAATGATTGAGTGAGTCCTTACTAAGCTGAATGTTATTTATAAGTAATTCATCAATCTCGTAAAGGAAAATTGGGCAATATTTTTCACATATGAAAGAAAGGAGGAAAATACATAGACTGTTTCAATTTATGAGCTAATCTCTCCTGTCTTCCTGTGAGTTTATCGTTGATAAGATAACCATGGCCAAATCAAGTATTGATGGCACAAGTTTTTTACCTCTTGCATAAGAATACCGAAAAAAATAATTGGAATGCAATTTCTCTCCCGACCTTGCACTTCGATATCCAAGCTCTTGATCACATAACCAAAGCAATGATTGACAAAAAATGAAATTGTCGTAGATTACAGGTACAGATGTGGTGATACTAACATTAACAGAAACAGAGTATAAATACCGACTGATGGAAAAACACAGAGTCACAACTTGTTCAAGTTCAGATAGTCTAGTCTACCTCTCGAAACACAGTAATTTGAGATATTCCCAAAATGTACCCAAAATTTCTTCTCCCTTTTGTCTTCTTGTTGGCGTTTGTAGAAGTTGCAAAGCTAAAAGGACCAACGACCAACTCCTTTTCGAAGCCTACCTCTTGGAGCGACTTGCAGCGAAGTTGATGAGTGCGCTGGAGGGGAAAATGGATACAAAATCTAATTTGGAAAAGTGCTTCCTCAAACTCTGATAAAAGCTGTAGTTTTGTGATAAAACCAAGCAGCTAAAAACATTTATTCCGCTTTTCATCCCCGTAAAAGCATTTCCAAGATTGGCATATGTATTTACAAGATAGTTTTATCATAGACACAGAATTTAATTTGGGAAAGGGCTACCTCAAAACTTCTTAGAAGAAACACAGCAACACAACTACTCAAAAATATTAATTAAAGGCTAAAACAATATTTCCGGGCAAAGGGAACTATCTCCGGACACCCAAATCACAGTTCTTTCAGGGCGACAAAATTTCATAAATTGTTCTATAAATTCATACTCACAAAATTTTCTCCTGACAGTGTCCGGAACATTAATTTTATGTCAAAGGACTGTAGAGTAGAACCATGCGGGTGTTGAATATTGAAGAATCTTTCGAAAATTCGTGCATAAGAATTCTTTTATAAAACTTCAAAAATCCTCCGGAAATAGTACTGAAATCCGCAAAAACGTTACTCCTTTGTCCGGAAGTAAGTTAGCCTTAATTGAATTTCTTTGAAAATACCAAATATTGTTATTGAATTCATTTCATCGCAATAAAGCTTATTCCTAACATCAAACTCAAATACCAAATCATCATTTTATCGCTACTACTCCATGTTTCTCATTAAAAATTCATTCAATTTTCCAAATGGTTTACTTGGGCTGCCATACTTATCGTTAGTAGCTAAGTCAGTAAATCATACATTATTCAGTTTCACGCTTGACGCCACCAGCATTGGTTTTTGTTTTATTTGTTCTATTAACGATTCTTTAGAAACCAAAAAATTGAGAGTACCATAGCGCAAATGTACTAAATAATACTTTTCCAGATACAAAACATGCATCATGAAGTTCAAACAGAATTTCACCCTCGCTAGACCTACCTACATAATATTTCTAATATCTTTCATCACTCCATCACCAACGGAGACTGCAACACTTGAATTTGAAATTTCCAGACAATATTCCCACCTCAAACAATTCTCCAGTCAGTACAACCAACACAAAATTGAAAATCTCAACAAATACTTTGACTACTTTCCCGGCTGTCTAGTTCATCTCATAAATTACAGAGGAATAGATTTCACCCCATTTCCTACACCAGTTATCCTCTCTCGGTATGATATTGTGAAAGTTTCCCATCTCCAGTTCGAAATCACCCCAGGGAAAGCTACAAAAAGAAAATATGATCGAGTAAGATCTTTTCCTTTAGAGAAACTCCCTCCTGTGAATTCAAACACAACCACGTGTTTCCGATACTCACCCCATTTTCAATGTATTGACGTGCCTCTTCATGACATGACACCGAAAGCAAAGCAGTGGTTTTGTGAAGCTCACTTGTATCTCTTCCCCCCAAAGTGGGATGAAGACGAGCTGTTTTACGAGTTCATTCCAGAATCTGTCCAATACGGTCTCATAGTTCCCATCAGCTTTAGACGCTTTTGGTACAAATCTCACAATGCCACGGAAAAACCTTCTCCTCAACAGATAATCAATACAAGGTCAAGATTTGACATTTTGGTCGCAACGCAACCCTCCAACTCATTAATTCATCCTTGGAGGCGTTCTCTACTGAGGAAATATGACAAGTTTGGAACAGTAGATGTGTACACGACAACAATGAGGGAACTTTTAATTTTCACAGCTTCAGCGCTACACTCGGAATATATCATATCCAAAGTCGATCTGCTATGTCGCTATTGCAAACGCTGTGAAGCCCTTTCTCTAGAAAATATCCAAAGCAAAGAAGATCTCACAAGGAAATTAACAAACGTAAACTCAAATGTCGACAATTTAAACGGCATGTGATTTGTTGTCCTCGTAAAAAGATGACTTGTCGTACGTAAAAATGGTTCACTTAGCGAATTTTTGGATTTTATCTCCGAACTAATGCTTTTAGAT
>JAHZNA010005324.1:0-17562 GCA_027743935.1 Sinodicranocentrus sp. ZH6 | reverse complement strand
AACTTACCTGGTAAACAAGAAATAGTCATGGTACCTTGGACTAAATCATTGGTAAAAGTTGATTATAAATGAAATCTTTATTCTTTCAGAAGAATTTGATTGTGAATCTTTTACAGTCGATTTCTTTATATACATTTTTTAGTCAAGAAATGGAAGGTGCGAGAAAAATTGGCAGATATCGTAAGTATCCTAGCTATGCTATATGTTATATCAATGGTAAATTCTTCCCAAAAAAGTTAGATTAAGTAAGTTGCAGTTAAATGGAAAAGGATAAATTAGGCTGATCACGTGGAATTACAATTACGTTATAATAATGAATGTTTTACATTTTCCATTGTTTAACACATGGATTGGTGACAAAATGGGATTTTAAATGTATATAATGTATCGATACTATTTGATAGTGAAAAATAATAGCATTAAATCTTGTACACAAAAAGAACAAACTTTCACACGCTCAAGATCATATGTGTTATTTTCTTTGCAAAATGCGAATCCATATCATCCATATATCTATCCTTATCATTATCACGATGTTTTAGTTTCACGATTCATATAAGATGTAGTAACCATTCATAAACATAACAACAACAACATAGCTGTACTTGCACAAAACAGTCTACCACATGTCCACATGCACCTACATTCTCTAGAAATGAGATCATATCAGAGTAGCCCGCATGATGATGATCACAGTGTATCAGAAAATTACAAGGTGACAATTTATTTGCCAAAAAGTTCGCAAAATGTACACCCCTTCCATCTACCTTGTCCATAGGAAATCATTGCTCCAGTTATTCAGTCACAATAAAATTTTAATTGCTTAAAGAGAAACTAAAGTCTGGTACATTTTTAAAAATGCACACTACCCTTGGTTTAAATCTTTGCGCCGTTTCTTTCCAGCCAGTAAGCTTGCAGAGAGATTTGAATCAGATTTGATCTTGCATACGAAATTTTCCCCAGATTTCGAACAATGCCTGAAACAGATAAGAAGCTGAGAAAGGTTTTGCATAGCTGGTATAGGACTTGTGGTGCACAATGCTTAAAGAGAATTGGAGGCGGTTGACAATTTTTTTGTCTGCTCTCATTCGGCGGAGCCATTTCTCTTTTTGTTCAGGCAACGAGGCTGGTGATGCAGTCATTTTTGTCACAGAGGCTGAAGAAAAGGGTGACGTGGTTTTTTAGTGAAGAAGCTTGCCTTATTTTTATTTATCTCAATTTCATTTTTTTGAGAAAAGGGATGTTGTACAGTTTAGTTTATATATATTGCTTGTTTGTTTCAAGTAGTAGCATTAATTTGTAACCATGGAAACTCCTGGTCCATCTAGTAGTAAAAAGGTTGGTATGAGAACTAGATCTAAGAGTAAATGTGACTTGTTCGAAAACGATACTTTATCAATTTCTCAAAGTGAGTCTGCTACAGAGTCAAATGGCTGCAGTGAAAGTGAAGCAATTTCAAACTCTTCAATCGGTACCGCGACAGAAATTCCTTCAAACTCAGAAACGGAAAAGCATTTAACAACTCCGGATGGAGAACAAATGCAAACTGAGCCGATTTCAAATGAAGAAACTCAAATTATACAAGGTGAAAAACCAACTACTTGTTGTGATGTAACAACCCAAACAGATCCTCCTCCGGTTCCAGATGCTGGTGAAAATAATTTAATATTAATGCAAACGCAACACAAATTGAAGCAAAGTCAAAACCGAATTAAAGCCTTACAAAAGAAACTTAGGATTCGCAACCCTGTAAATCATTCCCAAAAGAAGAGAGATACCATAGCCGAAAAAATATCTGAAAAAATCTCCGTGCCCATAGAAATACCTCAAAATCCAAACCAAATCTCTATCTCTGAAAAAACTCCCCAAAATTGGAAAAAAGTAACAGTAGCCGGTCTTTCTCAAACTTTGAGGGCAATCAGAATCTCCAATGATTGCTCTGAAAAGAAGAGCAAGCCCACACTCCCCAAACATGCTCAAAACGATTGGAGCAAAATCACGATACCTGAAAACCACTTGAAAACAAAAAGCCAAACCACAAGTCCCGAATATTCTCCCGAAAAGCGGAGAAAAGTAAGCATTCCTGTCAAAACCTCGAGCGAAGTGACCACCCCTGAAAATAAGTCAATAAAGAGAACCAAATCAACCCCCGAAAATTCTCCCAAAAAGCAGAGAAAAAGCACCCTCCCAGTAAATCTTCCTCAAGATTACAGCCAAATCACCATTCCAGAAAATATTTTGAGAGAACGGACCGAAATCCCTGCCCCCAAAAAATCTTCGAGGAAACGGAAAAAGCTCATCATCCCTGACTACATCACAACCCTTCCAGGCAATCCCCAAATTTACCAGTGCAAGAAATGTAACCGAAAATTTAAAACCAAAGCCAACGTCCACTATCATCAAGCTTGCATTACAGGAAAGAAACCTTTAGAATGTTTTATTTGCAAGAAAGGATTCATCTCCAATTCTCATCTCCAATATCATATAAGACTACACACAGGTGAGCGCCCATATTCTTGTTCTGTTTGTTCGCAAAGTTTCAACCAACACTCGAAGCTGAAAAGGCATACGGCCATTCACACCGGAGAGAAAAATTATGCTTGCGACATTTGCCTTAAGAAATTCTCCAATTCGACCCTTCGCAACTGTCACAAGTTGACACATTCCACTGAGCGACCTTTCTCTTGTGACATTTGCAAAAAGACGTTTGCGTCCAATATGTCGTTGACGAAGCACAAAAAAACACATAGTGGATTAAAGCCGTTTAGTTGTGATACGTGTGGAGCGAAGTTCGCTCTGAAATACGGAATGGAAAGTCACGTGAAAGCGGTGCATTCTGGAAGGCGGGATTTTAAATGTAACATGTGCTCTAAAACTTTTGCCATGATAAAGGACCTTCGAAGACATCTTTTACTTCATACAGGTATTTAAGAAGTTTAATACTTTAAGATGTTTTTGATAGTTGTCATGGTAACTGGAAATTTATATATATTTTGTAAATTTAGGCATGAAACCCTTCGGTTGTCTTATTTGCCCGACAAATCTTAAATTTCGCAGAGCAGATAATTTGACAAGGCATATTAAAACATTGCATGGGAAAACAAACGATGAAGCTAAAATTATAATGAAGGATGGGGTAAAGGAGTTTTTGAAGAAGGAAAAGGCCGAACATTTGATGGAGGGGCAGCCAAGTAATAGGATTACTTCTGTTGCAACGTAATTTTCTTTAACTATTATATTTAAAATTTAGGCTGATTGTAATTGCAAGTGCTAACTCTGAATTACTGTTTTTTATAGAAAATATATTCTAGACAAGGTGAACATGTTGGCAGCAAGATCTATAACAGACAATCAGAGAAGACGAAGCGTTTCCCTAGTGACAACTCGGGAAAGATCTCGAAGAAGAAATATTCCTCCAGGGTCACCAAGAGTTACGAGATCATATAGTTTGAAACAGAGAACGATAGCAGATCAAAATGAACCTAGTTTGGAAATTCTTCAAAGTGATGATGAGTATGAAAATATACTTTCTGAAAGCGATTCGGCTCCAGATGGTCCTTTGAAAAACAGAGAGGGAATTCCTGTAGATCCTTTGGAATCTGAGCCGAGAATAGTTTTGAAATTAAAACGAAAGAAGAAGGGTGACAAAAACAGTTCAGCTAAAGTAAAGGTAGAGCAACCACCCCAGCATGAAGAGGAGACTGAAAAGAGTGAGACACTGGAAGATGAATTGATAACTGGAGAGAATGAGACGCTGAATAAAAAAATTATCACTGAAGAGACTGGGACGATGGAAGAAGAATTGATTACTGGAGACATCCCAGACTCCGTTGAAGAGCAAAAGACAACTGAAAACAAACCAGACGAAGAAGTTTTTGGAAATTTTGAGATCGAGAAGTCAAACTGGGAATGGTTTGGAACAACCTCCGAGAGGGAAATTAGGGATGTCTCAACATCTTCAACGCCTTCGGTAAACAATTGGAAGCAACGAGAGAAAAATGACAATTCTGCAGATGCTGTAGTAGCTGTAGAGGAGACAACAATGAATAAAGAAATTGTAACTGAGGTCGTTGAAGAAGATTTGGAAAATAAGGAGGATTCCGATCTTGGCTATACAATCACGGATCTTGACAATGGTGTTATTGTATGTCCAGGAAATTCGGAAGCGCAGGAAGCAGGGATGGAAGTTGAAAAAGAAGCTGAAATCGGTAAGGGGTCATTGAACTAATGAGCATTTTGTTTTTATTTCACAGTTGGTTTTTAAATAAAAATGTTTTTCGTAGATTTAGTTCAACTTATAGTTTCTGATGACTCTGAGAAACTCAAAGATATCCTGGAAGCTGAAGTATGTTTCGAGAGTGAAAGTATGAAGATGGGTAGAGAAGGAGAAAGAGATGAAGGAATTTTGATATTGTCTCAAGTGAATGAAACGGAAGAAAGAGGGATCCTTTCTGACAATACCGAAAACGTAGAGTATCCTGAGGATGGACGACAGGATGAAGAAATGTTGACGAAATCTGCAATCAATGAAGCAATAGAAGAAGCTGATATACTTTCTGATGTTAGCGAAGACGAGAATGAGATGACGTGGTGGGATAAAGACGTCCTCGAAGTTTCAGTTAATTTACCGGAAGAGAAGCAGACGGTTGCTCGTATAGAAACGGAGAATACAACTGGTAAGCGGTCATTACTTATGAATGAGCATGAGGATTGATGATAATGTCCAATGGTCTTTGAGCATTGGATTATTTTGGTGTACATAGGTTTAGAGAACTCAGTTGCTGAAGAGGAAATTATGATAGCATCTCAAGAGAAGGAACAATCAATTGAAGCTAGTAAAGGTTAATGAACTTTTGAATGAAAAAAATCAATGGTCAAGTTAAGTTTGATGAGTTTAATTACTGTCATGTCATGCATACAGATTTACTGGAATCGGAAATAGCTGACGACTCTGTAAGCAAAGCAATCGTCGAAGAAGAAAATGTGAAGGTGGGTGGAGAAGGAGAAATTAACGGAGAAATTCTGAGCTCAACTCAAATGAAGGAAAAGAAAGTCAAAATAGGGGTATTTTCTGACGACACCGAAATGTCTGAATCCTGTGGAGATGAATGTATGGATAAAATGGCAAATAAAGATATTTTTACGGAATCTGTAACAAAGGGAGGGAAAGATGAAGCGGATTTATTCTCTGGTGTTGGAAAAGATGAGGAGGAGACTATGACTTATCGTGAGGATAAAAGTTCGGAGGTTGTCCTCATCGACACTGAGGTCACATGTGGTAAGCGCTTGTTGGTTTTATGAGTCTAAAGACTTGCGCTTGCTTAAATGAAAGTGTTTTTGAGCATATTTTTTTGTTATGTGAAGATTTAGATGAACCCGAAGTTGCTAATGACTCTTTTATAGTTGATGGTAATCTTGAGGAGGGAGAGATTACAGATGAAACACCACACGAGAGTGAAAGCAAACTAGAGGAGAACGAGGGAAAGGAGGAAATTATGATAACATTGGAAATGAAGGAACCATCAGTTGAAAGTGGTAAGATGTCAAATGAACTTTTTGGCTAGTATTTATTTAAACATTAGTTTTTTAGTGAATTTACTGTCACATATAGGTTTAGAGGAAATTGACAACTTTACGAAATTCAGCGGTGATCTTGGAGGTACAAAATTTGACCAAGAAAATATCCAGATGGATGTAGGAGAATTTGTTGGGGCAATTCCTAGTTTATCTCAAGTGGAGGAAATGGAAGAAGAAGTAGGGCGATTTCCTGATAATTCTGAAATTGTGGAATCAGAATCAGTGGGAAATGAATGTCAGAATGAAACGGCAAATAAAGAAAGTTTGATGGAATCTGCAACAAATGAAGCAAACAATGAAGCTGAGCTGTTTTCTGACACTATAAAAGGATGGGAAGAGATTGTGACATCTTATGATGTTGAAGTTTTAGAAAAGGAGGTTACACAATTTGAAACAGAGGTTACAACTGGTAAGTGGTCAATGACCATGAGTATGAGGAGTGGTGTTCGGTGTTGCCCTAAATAAAAATGTCGAAGAATTACAACATGATAGTTTTGTCGTATATAGGTTTAGAGGAGCCAGAAGTTAACTTTTGTTTAATTAGTGATAATCAGGATAAAGAGAATTTAGGTCAACTGCCTCACGATATCGAAGGCACATCAGAGGAGAATGAGGAAATTGAAGAAGGAATGATTTCATATCAAATGAAAGAATCAGAAGTTAAAGCTGGTAAGAGTTCCATTAACTTTTAATTACAAAAATAAGGTTTGAGTTGAATTAAATAGTCGTGTATTCTGGTTTAGTGGAACTGGGAGTAACCGACGTATCTGAAAATTTCGGCGGTGACCTAAATAGTCAAGTATTGTTTAAAGCGGAGAAAATATGGATGGATGGAGAAGAAGAACCTGATGGAGAAATTTCGAGCTCACCTCACATGATGGGAAATGGAGTCATATTTCCTGGAGAAACTGAAGTGGCGGTAGCAGGTGGTAATAAAAGTCAGGATAGAACGGCAATTACAAACATTTTGATGGAATCTGAAACAAAAGATGAAGCTGACCTGTCTCCTGACTTTGACAAAGACCAATTCAAGAGTCGAACCAGTTCAAGTCTTGGGGAAGAACCAGTTGTCGAAATTGAGGCAGAGGGTACAGCTGGTAAGCGATCAATGAAACTGGTGCTTTTTCCAGCTGCAGACGTCTTAGAGCATTTTTGTCGTTTATAGGTTTAGCGGAGCTCGAAGTTGCTGATGATTCTTTTATAATTAGTGGTAATCTTGAGAATGAAGAGAATAGAAATATAATGCACATCTTGTCGTATGAAGACTTGGACGTAGTGGAACCAGAAGTTACTGATGTCTCTAGAAAAATTGATGTTACCATTGAGGAGGAAGAAAGTGATAGCGAAATACAGAATTGTGACAAAGAAAGCAAATCAGTAAATGATGAGGAAAGTGAAGAAACGATGATGAATCATCTAATGAAAGAATCAGTAGTTGAATCTGGTAAAGGTCAATGAACTTTTGAATTAAAAAAATGATTTAATAAGTTTGGGTTTAATAACTATGGTATGTCATGTCATGCCATGTCAAATATCATACAGGTTTAGTGGAATCAATAGTAGATACTAACCACTCAGTCACCCAATTACGCAGTCACCCAGAAAGTCAAGCATTGTTTACAAAAGAAAATAATATGGAAGTGGATGGAGAAGTCGATGAAAGACTTTCGAGTACATCGCAAATGAGTAGTGAAAATTCAGGGAAGGAGCAGGTTTTCCAAGTTGAAACAGAGGTTACATCATCTGGTAAGAGGTCATTGATTTGAATGCATGTGAGGAGTGGTCCTGCGAGTCCTGCCCCAAATGAAAGTGTCTTTGAGTATAATAAATTGTTGTCGTATATAGGTTTAGAGGAGCCCGAAGTTGCTGATAATTATTTTATAATTGTTGGTAATCTTGAGGAGAAAGAAAATAAATACATAATGCACCTCGTCAACGAATGCATACCAGAGGATAACGAGGAAAATGAGGAAGTGGTTATAACTTCTCAAACGAAGGAATCAGAAATTGAATCTGGTAAGATTTAAATGAGCTTTTGGGGTTGGTTTTTAAAAAGTCGTTAAATTACTGTTGTATCATTTCACATGCATGCACGGTTAGTGGATTCCAAGAAAGTAAATCACGACAACTCTGAAAAAATCGGCATTATAAGTGATGCATCATTAGAGAATGAAAGTATAGAGATGGATGAAGAAAACGAAGAAGGAATTTATCAATTATCTCAAATAAGGATACTTACTGACCATGACCACACCGAAATGGCAGAATCCGCTTTACAGGAACGTGAAAATGTGGATAAAGAAATTGATCAAGAAATTTTGACGTCATCTATAATAACGGGAGTAACAGTTGAAACTGATAGTGAGCGACTTCCTGACGACGTTAACCAAAACGAGGAGACAGTGACGAATGAAAGTCTTAATGTTCCATTAAATTTACTGGAAGAGAAGGAGCAGGTTGCTCAAATTACAACAGAAACTACAACTGGTAAATTATCATTGACTGGGGACATTGACATTATTATATCATTATCCTTTTATGCATATGAGGACTGGATGTTGCTTCAATTGCAAGTGACTTTGAGCATTATATTTTTGTCGCATTTAGGTTTTGAGGAGCCCGAAATTGAAGAGAAAAGATATATAGAGCCCCACTTGTCTTATATAGACTTTGGCTTAACGGAACCAGAATTTTCTAATGTCTCTAGGGGAATTGCTAGTACCATTGAGGAGGAAGAGAGTGAAAAGGAAATGCAGCATGGCGACACTGAAAGCATATCAGGAAATGATGAGGAAACAAGGGAGGAAGTTTTGATAAGAGAATCTCAGATAAAAGAATCAGAAGGTGAAGCTCTTAATAGGTCAATGAACTTTAGATTGGTTTTTAAGTTTCTGTTGAATTTAATTTATGTCATTACTGTATTTATTAGAACCCGAAGTTCGTGACTCTCAGGAAGTCTCAGATAGCTTGAGAAGTGAAGCGTTGTTTAAAGATAATGTAGAGTTTAATGAAGAAAACGATGAAGAAATGTATGCATCGTCGCAAGTGGAAGTAAATGAAGGAGAAAATAAGTTACTTCCTGATACTGCATTGGACACATTCTGTGGAGATTTATATGAAGATATAGATGAAGGAAAGAATAAAGAAATTCGGACAGAATGTCAAACGAAAGAGAGAAAAAGTGAAGCTGATGTATTTCCTCACTATTCTGACATTAGTGAAGACGAGGATGAGGATAAGGTGACATCATGTCCTACTAAATATCTGAGGCTTCCAGTTATAACTCAAGAGGAAGATCTGGTTGTCGAGGTTGAACGAGAGGCGATACATGGTAAGATGTCATTTACATTTTAGAGAGTTGGAGTTAGCTTTAAATGCAAATTTATTTACTGACATTTTGTTTTGTGCTGGCTTAAGTGGAAGAAGGAGTTAGTCATGTCGCAATGAAAACTGCTGTCAACATTGAGGAGGAAGAGGAAATACAGAATGGTTACAATCAAAGTATTTCAGGGAACGATCAAAGATATGACGCAATGATGACGGCGTCTCAAGCGAAGGAAAGTGAAGTTGAAGCCGGTAAGAGCTTACAAAGTAATCGTGCGACTGTGGACATTTGGACTTCCATAGAAAGGGAAATTAGGGATATCTCAGCATCTTTTTCATCTTCGGTGAACATTTGCAAGCAACGTGGGAACTTGTTGGGTGCTGAACGAGAGAAAAATGATTGTCCTGAAGAAGATGCTGATGAAGATGAAAATGTAACAGAGGTTGTTGAACGAGATTCGGAAAATAAAGAGTATTCCGATTCTGATCATATGATTTCGGATGTTTACAATCGTGTTATCGTATGTCCGGGAAATTCGCAAGATGAGCCGGCAGGGATTGAAGTTGAAAGAGAAGCTGAAATCGGTAAGGGGTCATTGACATGATGATCGCTTTTTATTTAACAGTTAGTTTAAATTTAAAAAAATATTTTTCATAGATTTAGTCGAACGGGCAGTAAATCATGATTCTGAAAAACTCGAAGATAACCTGGAAGCTATGGCATGTTTCGAGAGTGAAAGTATGAAGTTGGGTGGAGAAAGAGAGACAGAGGAAGGAAATTCGGAATTGTCTCAAGTGAATGAAAGGGAAGAAGAACGAGGGATACTTCTTGATAATGCCGAAAACATAGAGTACTCTAAAAATGGACGACTGGATGAACAGAAAGATGAGGAAATTTTAACGGAATCTGGAATCAATGAAGCCAAAAGGGAAACTGAGCTATTTGCTGAGGTTTTGGATGTTGATGGAGAAACTAATACAAAGATTTTGACAGAATGTCACATGAAGGATGCAAAAGTTGAAGCTGATGTACTTTCTCACTGTTCCGACATTAGTGACAAGGATGAGGTGACATCATGTCCTAATAAAAGTTTAAGGCTTCCAGTAATACATGAAGAGGAAGAACCGGTTGCAGAGGCGATAAATGGTAAGATGTCTTTATTTTTTTTAGAGATTTAGCTTTAGCTTCAAGTGCCAATTTTATTTATTTGGATTTTGTTTTATATTGGCTTGTTTTAGTGGAAGCGGAAGTTGCTCGTGTCTCAATGAAAATTGGTTTTAACGTGATGGAGTTTCAAAGAAAGGAAAGTGAAGTTGAAGCCGGTAAGAGCTTACGAAATAATTGCACAATTGTAAACATTTGGACAGTTTTCTCAACATGCTTTTCATTTCTGCTGTGTATAGATTTATTGGAAATGGAAGTTATTGAGGGCTCAGGGAAATTCCAGGATGAAGAGTCTTCAGAAGACGAAAGTTTGGATGGAGAAATTTCAGCAGAAATTAAATTGATGAAAAGGAAGACAGAAAACGCTGAACGTGAAAGATTTCATGACGCCGAAAAACATGAAAATGAAGAAGATACTTTTTCATTCAGCGATTATAAAAGCGTGGAAACGGTGGTGCATGATAAAAATAAAGAACAAATTTCGACCACAAACTCGCATCTAATGGAGACAGACGGTGAAAGAAATTCTCCTGACGATATGGAAAAGTTGGGTTACAGCGAAAGTATGGATCAACATCCACCAGTAAACTTTCAAGAAGAGCAAGGGACAGTTGTGAAAGGGGTGCTAGAGGATGAATCTGGTTAGTGGTCATTGATCTCATGTATCTTACGATATGAATGGCTTTAAATTAAAATAAGGGTTGTCTTTGAATCAGAAAGGGATAATGACTCTGACTTGACTTATGAAAAGAAGACAATCAATGAAGAAAACAATGAAAAAATTGGGACGAAATCTCAAATGCAGGAACAGGAGACTCAAATCGTTGAAATTGTAGTATATTCTCCTCTGACAATTTCTGAAAATGAAAGCTTATCACAAGACGAAGAAAACAATGACAACGTTTCTATAACTTCGTCAGTTAGTGAAACAGGAAGTGAAATCGGGATGAATTCATCGATTGCGTCATCTTATGAAGAAAGTTCGGATGAGGGTCAAGAAAGATCGGAGGATAGTGAAGAAAGTTCGGAGGAGAGTGAAGAAAGTTCAAATAGTGATATTGAGGTATCTCCATGCAAAAGTGAATACAAAACTGTGACATCCGATGACGATAAAAGTATAAAGACTATAAAGGTTAAGGTAAATCAACCAAAGATGAAAGCATTCCACGTGGAAAGTGAAACAGAGACTGAATCAGGTAAAATATCCTTCACTGATTGAACATTAAACTACTCGTATGTTATCTTTTTAGTTGAAGTAAAATAATTTTTGTTTGTAGAACCGAAAACCGGTGAAGAGGAGGACTGCACGCCAACTTTGAAAGATAAAAATCTGCATTCGAATCGAAACGATAGTCTAGATAAGACTGGAGAACATGGTGTGCGCAGTTTAATAGCATCTATGTTGAACAAAAGAGAAAGTGATGTAGGGCAATCTTACGATACAGAAAATGACGAAGTTCCATCACCCCTTAAAAATGAAAGTTTGGAGGTGGTCAACAAAGATGCGAAAAATATTGGATTTCAGATGGAGAATATTGGGAAAAGTAGTAAAGGATTTTCAGCCAAAGAAAAACTAAACTCGTCTGATGCATCTGCATCTGAAATATCGGAAGTAGAACGTGACGGTGATGAGGCTTCACCCGACTATGATAGTATTGGGAATAGTGAACAGAGGGAAAGCGATGGACGCATTTTGTCAGAACATGAAATGGGCAGAAATAATTTTTGTGAATCTTATTACTATAAAAATAGTCAATGGGAAACGGGCTCTGATACGGTAAGTTTGGGCAATGAAGAAGATCAAGACGAAGGAGGGATATCGGGGGTAGAATATTCAGAAACAGAAGATGACATAATATTACCTCAGAATAGTAAACGTGAGGAGGAAATGCGAAGATTGGAACACCCCATCGTACCCCCTGCAACCGAAAGCAGTTTCGATAATAATGAGCCATCATGGGGAAATAATGAGGGAAATACAGAGAGGATCAATCTAGACGACGAAATTTTGGAATTGTATGAAGGCAGAACAAAGAAAAGAGGCACCAATGTCCATGACGAGACATTTAAAAAGGCAAACAATATAAAAAAAGAAGTCGAGACATGTCGAAAGGACAACGACAATATCAAAGAAGAAGTCGATATGTGTCGAAATGTCAAAGTCGAGACATGTTCCCCAGCACCAGAAGAATCAAATCGTGATCAACCTTCCCCAGGGTCAGGATGGGCCACTGAGACAACAATGTCCACAGAAAATTCAGATGATGATGACTCCATTGTTTTGATTAGCGAAGCAAAAAATATAGATACTGTTACGCTCTCGGAATCAGATGACACAAATACTTTCGATAGATCGCCGCCAGTATTGATCATAGATGAAGGAGAGGATAATCTTGCTTCAACTGCTGAGGAGGTGAGTGGTACTAATCAAAATACAGAAATTTTAACATCCCCAAATCGTGACATACTCGCCAAAGCTATGATAGCGGCTGAAATCTATAACTTGGAAGATAAATTTGGGGTGTTTCATATGGAATCCACGGAAAACGTGGGTGGTCCACCTGAAACACCTTGACTGAGACAGGTCAACAATAAAGTAGCCGTACAGCAGCTTTATCGTAAACTTAAATGTCACTGTGGGTTTCGTCAAAGAACTTATATAAATGAAGGGAATTGGTACATCAAATATTTTTTCTATGGTTAATTTAATAGTAATGAAACATGGGTTAAATCTCAAGTTGCATATTTGTGTAATAAAATGAAAAAAATACTGCATTTATATACTAATTCCCTTGGTTGAACTTGACGATATCCAGCTGCTCTGTAGTCTGTTGTAAATTAAAATAAAACTAGAAACCATTCTTAGGGATCAATTCCACTTGTCGGAATCTCTTTCAAAATAGTCCGAGACTTGACCACTCCCCAGTCCCCGGACGCCCAGGAGGAGAACAATTTCCTTCAAATTTTCAAAGCAGACATAGTCCGAAATGAAGTTGATGGAGGAAGAAGGTTTTATTTACACGTTGGACGTTTTGCTTTTACGACAGCTCAGGAGTATTTGTTAGCAAGGATTGCACAAATGGAGCCTTGTACGGTTATGGTTGATCCAACATCTACACTAGATTTAACCTACATGGATATTTTATATCTTGCCGGGCCCTCATCTATAATTCGGAATGAAGGTCGTGATCCACTTGATCTATGTTTACCGATAGTGAGTGAGTAATTATTGAAGGATGAAAATCCTTTTCCAAGGAACAAAATGTACATCAAATAAATAAATTTAAAGATGAAAATCGGAAATCACGTTAATTTGTTATATATATTAATATTATATATATTATATAGTCTGCAGTTAGGCTTGCTTATCCTATCACGTAAAGCCCAAAAAAATCATCTTATCAAATTTAAAGATGTTAAGGACATTTTTGTAATTAATTATTAAAATGTGTAATGAAATGAAAAAATGAATTTAAAAAATATTTTTTAAAAATTTTCATTTTAATTTTTTTGAGTTTAAGGAAATACAAGTAAAGTTAGCATTGGCAAGAATAATATCACCATATGGGATATAATTATAATTAATTTGTGAGAAAGTTAGGGATGGGTGTATTTATGAATGACGGTTTTCGTACCACCAAACCTTGCACTTCGCTGAGACTTATCAATTTTAGCGTTCAAAATAGGCAACCATTGATCTTGTGAGACGTAGGTTTTCATCGCTCTTCGAGTTGTTGGTCTCATGATAGGCTTGATTAGTCTGATAATAATGTCGAATGAGGAAGGCACTGAAAAAACGGTGATTATTTTAGTAATATTTAATTTGTTCCAAGAGAGGATAATTAAATCATTTAAAAAATATAAATTGACATACTGTTGACCATTCTGAAAGTCTCCCAGATATTAGGATAATGACCATCTAATGTTTGAGTTGTAGCGACATAAACAGGTAAACAAGCTGGACAGCCGGTTTTGATAAGACTAAAGTCAGATAAGTCAACAATGAGTAAAGCTTGGGATACATTTTTTCCTGCTGCTCTAAGCTCATAAAGTTGTCTTTGTTGGATTTCAAAGAGGTGAGCCACCCAGCGAACGAGTTGCTTGGTTTTTCCGGCAAGAACGAATTGTCTTGTGTTCCATTCAGACATCCACATTTCTCCAACTGATTTTCAAAAAACCAAAGTTATCAAGATTAAGCAATCAGTGGCATTTTCCCTTAAGAAAGCAGGAAACTTACGGGGTCGGCCTTCCTTATCGTGAGCGTCGGTAAAAATGGGGAATTCATTTTCATATTCGGACCAGTCTTCCTTATCAATTGTGTCAATTTTTTCCTTTTCTCTCCACTTTAGGTGGTCGAGAAACATGCTTTCAGCAGCTTTTATTTCCATGTTTTTGGCTTTATGGAAAAGCAAAACTGTTGAAAATATTCTCAAGATAGAAATACTTTGTAGTTGGAAATAAATCAGCTTACCCCTCAGCCACCGGACGAAGTAGAGATCCATTGAGATAGTTGTTGATGGGCGAAGTGGCAGGGATTTTTGGGACAGTAAGATTTCTTAACTGGAAGAAAACTCAATTTTGTATTAATTTAAATGACAATGGAACCCTTAAGATTAAAATTTTCCCTATCCAAAAAAATGCTCACCTTCTTTATCGCCGTCGCTTCTTTGGGGGTTATTTTGGAATCTTCTTCAAAAGACAATTGACCTGTAGCTATATTAACAACGGTGCAGATTACTACCAAACCAATAAAATAGTTTATCATGGTTTAGATGGTTTTAAAAAGTTCTTAAATGAAAGTTTGACAGAGGTATGATCTCTGACTGAACCACAGAGATATGCAGTCTGACTGAACTATTGTGGTTGAAGGGAATCTTAATATATACCAGACTCTGGAGCACTGAGAATAATAATTTCCCCAATAAAATACTAACAAGAATTATCCGATTTAGAGTGATAGATATAGAGTTACCAATACATCCTTTACGTACTTGACAAGGAAAAGTTATATATAAAAACTTGGACTAATGGGTACAAGGAAAAAGTTTAATAATTCTTTTGGGTTTGATGAATGTAGTTTTTATAATTTATTTATAATCTGCTCAAGCTTTCAACAAACACGTTTGCCTTCTTCAGGAGAGAACCGGAAAATTGTACAAGGAAAAAGTTGGTTTGCCTAATTGAAAGGGGTAAAGTTTATCAAAAACATAAATCATGCATAGTATTATTTTCGAGATGTTGATCACAAAAAAACATGATCAACGTCTATTGAACTTTTTCACATGTTCTGTTGAGACGTGATGAGATGAAGCAGAAAACAAAAACATGATGAAATCCTCGGGAAATTTTTGCCACGCTGTTGTTGTTTAAGTTGACTATAAGAAGAAGGAAATCCCGTTGAGATTTTTGAATGTTGTAGTAATAAAACTAAATCAACAAAAAGTTGCAGGTTGATTATTGGAAAGGTGTGCATTTGAAAGCTTAAAATAAAATTTATAAACTGCCCCAGTTTTCAAATAGTCAAAAAGTAGGTTAATGTTGAATGATTATGATTAATGAATGTTTAACATAGTTTGAAGGGCGACTTCAAAAATTGAAAATGAACTGCACTGGTACAAAAATATTTACTTTTAATATTAGTCACAGATGTGCTGCTTGCTGCTGCTGCTGAATTATGCTTGCTAGAGGAAGGGAATATGAAAGTTAACAATTACAACCCCTACCTAAATTAATTAGAGTTGGGCTGTGGCAGTTTCTCTTCAGTAAATGATTATTATTCAAGATATCATTGTACAAAAAAAGCTTCTAGGCATTTTGGATTTTTTAAACTTATGAATTAATGGCTCAATACATATCAATTGAATCATATATTTTAAATTGCACATCAATCTCAATTACATCATTGTAAACATTGTTTAAACAGTTTTAGCCTCATGGACAATTTTCGTAATCTTATCCAGACTAGTAATAAATTGCTCCCTCAACTTGTAACAACAAGTTGTTTTAGCTCAACTTTTTTTGGAGAAACTGGATTTGATAGATGATAATATTTCGAAAAATAATGCCTCAATAAACTTTTACATAGCATCTATGTAGTTTTTGTACGATTTGTGATTGACAAGGTTATAGTTCAGCAATGAACTTTGGGTATTCCAAGCATGCTAAATATTTTCTCCAGCAATTTGTTAAATTAAAGTGGAATGTAATTCCCCCTCTAATTTCAGATAAATCCTTGTATTGATCTGTCATTAAACAACTTATCGAGTTTTTCCTTGTGAAAAAGCTATAGAGATTTTTTTCCTTCTTTAATAAAGCCAGTAACATGTTGAAACAAAACTTAATACGTAGCCTTTCGTGTATTTTAGACTTAAGACTCTTCTCATAATAAACAAAACACAAATGCAGAGTTTACTTCATGCATAAATATGGGATAAAATTGGAGATCACATAAAGTGTTGGTTAATAAAATGAATGTTATTGAATGCATTGGGATTAGAGAGTATGAAATGACTGTTTTTGGACTGGAATTGGGCTCTTTCTTTTGTATAAAGTATTATGCACACATTATAAGGAAAAATGAGAGAGAAAAAATGTTGTGCTCTGTCGCCTGTAATGGTCCCATGAAGTCAAAACACTTTTGTTTTGTCAGACAAATATTTTTAAGGATTTTCACTACAGCAGCTATGCAATCTGCAACCACTCGAACAAGGTTTAAGGAAAAAAGTCAGTTAGGTCAAAAGTGGTCTCTCTGGTTGCAGTTGCATTTGTGCACTAAAGTAGCCAGCTGTAGAGTAAGTTTATTTTTTAACCTTGAACCGATTTTATGTTTCAACTTATTCTTTTCTGCATTTTGTGCAAGTTGTTTATGTAAATTTATGGTATGAAAGGAACTAGATGTGGAGAATTAACTCACATCCAGTTTTTTCATCTCATCAAACCTCATCAGTGTCCAGATTGTCCGAAATCTTTCCCAATTTGAAGTTCCGATCGTATAAAGAGAATACAGAATTTATAGCCAGGCACTGGCTATTTTGTCACCACAAAAATCAAAGACCACTAGCGTGACGTCTGTTTAATGACATGCATACACAAATATGCACTTTTATTTCACATAAGATCTCATACAAAAGAAATGCCTTACAAGCGTAACTTTTTCTGTAGGAGCTTTGCAGCTTCGGAATCGTTAAAACTTCACCGTATGAATCACATCCGGTTTAAAACCGTTTCGATGCATATCAAGAAAATCACAGGAAGTAATCTTTTTTATGTCATAAAACGAGCTTATAAGTTATGCGGTTCCAGTGCCTTTTCCGTGAAAAATATTTTGTCACTAGGACTATCCTCCTAAATAAATCTGGTAAGACTAAGTTGAGCTCGCAAATAGAACTTTTTTTAAATCTCACATCAAACATTAACCTAACAATCTAACCTAAAAACATATCATAAAACGATAGTCTCTCGCATCAAACATTAACCTAACAATCTAAAAAAATAAT
>JAHZNA010005323.1:0-15119 GCA_027743935.1 Sinodicranocentrus sp. ZH6 | reverse complement strand
AAGTTCAAACGGAACAAAGATACGACCCGATTGGGTGTTCTATAAAATGAGAAACTTAGAACCACAAGGAGAAATAAAGATTTTGTTTTTGAAAATTTAGACAGAATTAATGAGTTATAGACAAATCGTGTTTCCATATGGGTGCAAAGGGTGTTCTACTGAGTACATGGGGTGTTCTGGTGAGAACATGGGGTGTTCTACTGAGTACATGGGGTGTTCTACTGAATACATGGGGTGTTCTACAGAGTGCCTAGGGTATTGGTTTTATGTTTTTATGTTTGATTGTTAGGTTAATGTTTGATGTGAGATTATCGTTTTATGATATTTTGTTACATTAGATTGTAAGGGATGTGAGACTATCGTTTTACGATATTTTCTTTGGTTAGATTATTAGGCTATTGTTTTATGTGAGATTTAAATAATTGTTATTTGCGAGCTGAACTTAGTCTTACCAAATTTATTGATTTAAAAATTGTGAATGACACATACTCCATGGGCCCAGAGCCTTAAAGAGATGTTTGTTAAATAAATTTTATTCTTTTGTATATTATTCCATTCTAACTAAAAAATATTTGTTTCAAGTAACAGATTTTAAATCGTCCAACTATGAAGTCGTAAAAGCGGACTTTATAAACATTATTTTGGACAATTTGTTGACGCATAGGCTATGCAAAAATTTATTTCTCATAATTTTTGTAGCGAACAAATTCCATCAAAGGAGATACAGAACAGCTGGTAAGGATTTCTTTACTTTTCCTACATATAAACTAACATTGCTCACATCTTGAATTACTTTGTTTTAACAGAAAGCTTCAGAAACAATCCGGAATGGCCCTTAAGCTCTACCTCCTCCTCCAGACTAGATTTAATTCATACCTGGTTTTACTAGACGATCTATCCTCCATTCAACAAACTGAATAGTATATATAAAATTCTCGCGAGATGACATTTTCTTCAAAAACAAATGTTATTTTCCTTAAGCAACTATGGAGCAATTTCTATCTCACATTTTAAAGTTAATTAAACCCTACTATTTAAATAACCCAAAAATATACTTTACACATTTTGGTAGCTTTTGGGAGATTTTAGTATGTCGCAAGATTTCATCTGAAATATTTCAACACAATTTTAAAGACATTATTGTTAACATAGGAAATGCGCCTCATGACATGGTCAAAATAGCTAATAAACAGGATTACGAGAGGTCATCAAATCAACTGAAAAATGTTACAGTGCCATTTATTAGCTCGCAAAAATGTTTGAAGTGCGAGATTATGAAATCGTCGGCGCCGTCTGTGTGTGTGTGTCTGTGCTTACTATGTCCACAAAGTTTTTTTAGATTTGTGTTCTAAAGTCCAAACGGAATTATGAAACGACTCTATGGGGTGTTTTACTGAGTGCCTATAGTTTAGATTGTGTGTAAGTGGTGTACTTAGGAGTGTATGGCGTGTTCTACCAAATGCATAGGATTGCATGTCAAAACGGAACAAAGATACCGACCCGATTGGGTGTTCCATAAAATGAGAAGTTTAGAACAACAAGAAAAAATAAAGATTTCGTTTTATAAGATTTAGCAAGAATTAATGAGTTCTAGGTGATTCGTGTTTCCTTATGGGTGCATACGGTGTTCTACTGAGTGCAAAGGGTGTGCTTCGGACAACAGGAATTTACGAAACGTCCCGATTGGGTGTTTCACTGAGTGCGTATGGTGTTAAATCATGTGTGAGTGGTGTACACTTGAGTGTATGAGGTGTTCTACGAATGCATGGAGACTATCGTTTTAAGATATCTTGTTAGGTTAATGTTTGATGTGAGACTATTGTTTTATGATATCTTGTTAGGTTAGATTGTTAGGTTTATGTTTGAAGTGAGATTTAAAAAAGTCATTTTTTGCGAGCTAAACTTAGTCTTACCAGATTTATTATTTTCCACTATGGTCTCGACTTCAACAAGAATTGCAAGCTTAGCAAAATCCCAACTCATTTGTTGAGCTTTAAAGTGTAGCAATAGTGACTTACGTCATTGCTAATTGTTGTTATGCAACATCCCCAAATTTTGCAATTAATTCCACTCAGGAAAAACTACACATTTTCACCTAGTTTTCCTCTTTTTTGTCCAGTTTATGTTCGTCGTACCAGGTACCAGTCTTATGCCATGGTAACTACACAGATTTATGATTACTATTATACTAATCCTTTTACGTCAGAACTACCTTGTTTTTACACTGACAATTACTAGTAGATATTTTCCTCGTACTACTGGACACCACAACCGGATGTTTTTCGACTTTGGATATTGTTCACTTTTTTTTATAACTTTTCATAATGTATGATTTTATCGTGACCTTGTCACTAGTTAAAAATAACTCTCTTTAGCTACCCAGGTTACGTCACATTATGTGTGACTTCTCACTTATCAAAACCTGTGGACTTCCTTGACGTCCGCACGCTGTCATTTACGCTGTGGAAATATACCTGTATAAATACCCTCCATATGACTATGTTAAGGCAGTCAGTCGGGTATAGTCACCGTCACTTTATTACTTGTTGCTTCTCCCTGGACAACTGGCCAGGCTGTAAGCCTGAGCCTAAGTCCCACGGGATCCCTCTGTTCAGTATAGGGAAATTACCTTTGTAACTCTCAAATATTCAAGGTGTTAGGCTACGAATCCGTGCGTTCTGTTACCCTTAAAATTATAACCATTATTGCAACTTTTACTGTCTCAGAATAAAAACCTAATTCTTTTCTGTTTTAAATATTGTCACCTTCGATTGACTATCAAAGATGTACAAACTATCAACCAATCAACACCTGTAAGGCAGCTATAAAGTCACAGTGGTGGAGATTGATAATACCAATTTGTAGATAGTATTGTGGATATTTGGGCAGTGACGATTTGCAACACTATATGTATCAGTGATTATGTTGGTATATAATATTATAAAAGCAATTTATAAATAAAATGTTTGACCTCTAACTACTTGCGAATTTTAACAATCACACATAGTACTTTGAAGCTTTGAAACGCTTATCGAAGCGGAAGAGTGACATAAGCAAACTGAATACCAATGTGTTTTCGTTATATGGAAATTTTTTATTTCCAATTTTCATCGAACCACCAGTTCGTTCGTCCATTAGCCAGAAACAAAATATTTGTGGATGCGATGGGTCCATCACAGAAGAGCTTGCGTGCTTGCCATCTTACAATAGTGAGAACCAGTAGCTACTTAACGAAGATAGTGAAGGGAGATGAATAATGATCAACGAACTCTTTATATGTCTAGTACCAAGCCAACCCTATGTGGAACTCCGTGTGCTTCCTCCACCGACTACGGAAGCACCATATACACTCGGAACGACAAAGTTAATTGCATTTTCAGCTATAACACGAAGAATACTACTAACAGTAGTTTTAACGGATACGAAAGTGGATGAGACGGGATACATCATTGTGTTTGACGACTCTGAATTCCTCATGAAATCTGCTAGTGGAACGGAAGAAATGTTCCCGTTCTCCGACGACGAACCAATTATGATCGCTCTTCTCGAGATGAACTCGAAAATTACTGCACAAGATTGGGACAAAATCAGCATACCAAGGACGCATAGAAAACCTAATGTATTCCGTACAAAAAGTTTGGACGACTTAGATGGCGATAGGAATACCCTTCTCGAAGTGATAACAGAAACAACCGTAGATGCTTATCTATGGAAGGGCCGTGAATCAAGAACTGTTGGACGACATTAAAGCAGTTTTACCACAGGCCACACATGGCTGTAACTTTATCGTTCCCTTGGGTCCCTATGCTCCCGATGAACATCCAAATAGTGAACATCATTTGTTCAGTGTACTATACCAGGTTAGGCAAGATAGTGTATGGTACAGTGATATTAGACTTCAGGAAGACTTCCTAAATACCTCACCTGAAAATCGCATTCTGGCTAATATGTTTGACATTACATATACTATGGTACGAACCAATACTGCACTGGAGAATACAAAAACATGGTATAGAGCTTTGCAAAAGATTGAGGCTCCGGTTGGGACTGCTCTTCAAACATCCTACGTGGCTTAAAAAAATAGTTACTTTTATTGGAGCACAGAGCCATTCCAATATAATAATGTATATGATGAGAGGTGATATGCCGTTCTCCATAATAGTTGACGGAAGCTCAGACAAACGCAACAACCCCTATTTTTTGTTGTATGTTTACGGACTTGAGTCAGACTATACAATGTGTTATTTTCTAACACTAATAAAGTTAGGAAAATCATTCACACCCCAGCATTATCTTAACGAGCTCATTAGTTTTATCCAGGGTGTCAGTGAAGAATTTGAATCATATTTAAAGAGAAGAATTGTTGCCGTGATAACGGATTCTGCTGCGGTTATGGTAAAGTTCCACATGCTATTAAGCAACTGGGTCGGACAAGTAGATGAAAATATCGACATTGTCAAGGTGCACTGCCTGGCGCATAAACTACAGCTCGCATCACGCAAAGCAATTATTCCGCCAGTAAACGACGATAATTTTGTCGCTCGTTTACATGAAAAAAATAGCGTTTCTGCCAGTTCAAGTTTGGTTTGTATTGTAAGAAGTCTCATAACATACCCGAGAGTTTTTGTTGAAGAAACCAAACTAAAAAACGGCAAAAAAGGCAAGTCAAAACTAATAAATAAATTTACAGAATCTTTTTCGTCTGGAATTTGGGATATCAATATGTCACAAGTAATCCATTTTTTTATAATTTTTTTAGAAAATGAGGAAATTTACTTTGTGCATAATTAGTTGTGTAATTGCAACGATATTTTCACAAACGTATCCTCGAATTAATGAAATATATAAGCATGCAGGGACACGAAGAAGTGATTAATCAGTATTCACTTAGTCAATGTTCAGATTCTTCATTTTCAGAGGAAAAGTTACAAGTATACTACAAGGTACAAGTCCTGGATTGCCCAACAATTGTAATGAAGTTTTTTAATTTTAATGAAAGATTACTTGTGAGTGAACCTCTTGGCCTTGAACTTTTACTTAATACACGTCCGGCAGCAACAAGTTTACAACAATTTGCTGCGCCAATGTTAATTGGGAAACCGTATCCCACCGACGCAATATCTTCTTGGTTAACTCAATTAAACGAACATAAAATGTTGTCAAAGGCAATGGATGAGCATTTTACTTCGTGTAGCGACAGTCTTATACTTTGATTCGTGATAATGAAGATTTTAAGAAAAGTAGATGTGATTTTTGCTATCGAACATCTGAAGACCTGAGTGCACAGATTAAATTAGATCCTAAAAGAAAGACGGACATAATGAGGCAAGGAGGTACAGGTTTCCTAAAAGCTCCATCACAAACGTGTCGCCATATCCAAATACAGTCAGAAAGAGTATCATTTAGAGAGTTTAGAGATATAGGAGAATTGAAGCTGAAGGAGAGATCTGTTCATCTGAAATGAGCATTGCTTAAGAAGGGAACTCGAATTAACTGCAAACAAAATTGCGTTAGTTCATTTGGAAGCAAGCTCGGTTTTTCTCATAGAGCACACGAAGGTTTATCAGAAGGGCTTAATGATATTGGTTTAAACACCGGTGCTCATTTGGGAAGCAGAAAGTCAGCTCTGGAAATTGTAAACTTTGTAAGTAACTCTATGCATGAAAATTTATTAACGACTTAGTTCAATCAGATACTGAATTTAGTATTTTAGTGGATGCAAGTACGGATGTAGGATCTGTGCACTCGCTTTGAATGTACATGGATAGAAACTTTCCACAAGTCAAACTTTTAGAGAAGTCATTTAAATCGGAAATAAACCCTCAATTTCAGTCCTACGTAAAACGAAGATGTGTAGCATTTGCAACTGATGAAGCGTCAAACATGATGGGAAACATTAGATCGCTTAATACATTTATTAATCAGAATACTGAACGAGCTGGAACTCCACTTCAGCATTATCATTGCGCTAATCATAAACTAGGTTTGGCATATAACGATGTTTTTTACAGTAACTCATCAGACATAGCTGTTTGCAAGAAGCTAATTCAATATTGCAATGATATAGCAACTTTTTATGGTTTTAAGTCGTGCAAAAAAGGACAGATTTCTTATCAGTTGCAGAAGGATTAGATGAGTCAATGAAAGATATTCGACGGAGTTTGATTTTGAGTGTAAAAGGTGAAAAGGGAAATACATACAAATTAGCTTGCGAATTATACAAATCGAAGTTTAGTACAGTGTATACCCCTGTTATGCAAATTCAACAATAGCACCATGTTTCCAAGCAAGCGCAAGTTATCGTATGACGAAAAAAGTGAAAAGGATTCACAGTCAGAAAGTGTAACATTATCGCATATAAGTAATTGACGTACTGCAGTGGTTAAATCCAGAAGCAGCTAGTAAAGTGGAAAATTGGACATACGTATCAGAAACAGGGAATCATTCAAAACTTTCATAAGGACTTACATGTTGGCCAGCATTTGTTCACTTTGTTAGTGTTGTTTTCCGTTCAAAGGCGATATTTTTATTATCCATCCGAAAAAGTCTATGGACTTTATAACCATAGAGTGTGTTCACTAGGTACTGGGAGAAGCATATCAAAACAAGCGTTCAGATATTCATGGTTGACACCAATGGCTTGCAAAGCGGTTGATGTATTCCAAAGACCGGAAATATTTCGGAAAGTGAACAATGTTGTTTTAAGGTCAAAGTAATGAGTGACGTAGAATGTATCTAGTCTGACAAATTCAATTGATTGTTTATTGCCGGATCTGGACGATTTCAACTTATCAGCTTGGAAGTCAATCGGAGTTACCTTTTCCTTTCAGGAGTATCTCAAAAGATAAACATATATTTGGCCAGCATTAAGGCTAATTTTCAAGATGATGTTTCCTTTAGAAAACTAAATAGCAGACTATTAGGACAAAACATGAAATATTGTTCACTACTTGTTAGTTAGTACTAAGTTAGTTAAAAAAATATGATATTTAATGTAATGATTGTGTCGTCGCGTGTAAATGATGTATGCTTTGTAGGATTACTGGTGTTATTGGTGTGAAATAAGCACGGGCTCACCTTAATCCACACCATACTTTTTCTGGAACTTGCAGCGCACTTCATTGCAAAAAAACCAGCACCATCAAATCGACTTGATGTTTTGTTTCTTAGCATAATACGCTTAAATTCAACTGCTGTAATTAGGTACTTTGATTTCGAAAAAGAAGAAATTCAAATAACTACCGCAACGGAATATGGGAAGCCCAATGGGTTCCTGGGATACTTCTATTTGGATTATCTTTAAGCGATGCAGCAGTTCAAATTGTTTTCAAGAATCATGTGTTCCAAGGTACAACTTTTTAGTCAAATAAAAAAACACTCACCGTACATCCTGTGAGCAAAATTTCTTTTTTTAACAATATAAATTGCTGTAAAATATATATTGATACATTACTTTAGAGTAATTGTATAATTCGATGGCAAATGTTTAATGACCGTGAACTGAACTCGTTATAGTAGTTATACGTCAATATAATGCAAAAAGTTAAGTTCTGTTTCACGCTCGATGTTTATCTGTTCTGTTCTGCTGATGAGATATCTCCTCTCATCTCTTACCATTATCCACTCTGTTATATCTGCCTGGTTGCGCTCGTCTCATCATAATAGAATATATGTGTACTATGATTGAAGATGTATAACAGTGTCGGGTTAGCCTCTACTCGCTTCAATCTACAAATAAATTATCTATGTCTTTCAAATCTATAACAAAGAGATTGTGTCAATTCTTATTTAAAGGCATATTTAGTTAATTTAACTACAGCCCAAACATTTGGCGATCCTGCTTAACGAACAATCTCAACCGAGTGTTTCTTTCAGCGGATCGGAGGTTACCTGGTTAGGTGTATCACAAAAATATTTTATTTGCCACTTCTCCTCGCTTTTTCCGGTGCTTGAGATGAATGACTTGGAATCTCCCTCCGCTCTTCTTGCAGCCAGATAACCCAGCTGCTTTAGAAGCCATAAAATTAAAAAAAAAAATGAGCAAAGAGTTGCCTATGAAACTTTGGTGTTCTGAGTCACCAGTGAAGACTCAGATAAATTATATTTTTGTAACTAAGTTTGTGCGTAATCCATAAAGTTCTCGGTTGTGAGTGACCCTTATTATAAGGAATAAACAATGGTCTATAAAATCTTTATTTTCTTTGAGTTGAATCTATAAGACAACATAATAGTGGTTTCGAGTAATCCATAAATTCCAGGGTTTCGAGTTATCCATAAACTTCAGGGATTCGAGTAATCCATAAACTCCAGGGTTTCGAGTAATCCATAAACTCCAAGGCTCCAGCAACCCCTCTTTCGTAATTAAAATTGCAATAAATACATTTCATTTACAATTCCATTGCTGTTTTTAGGGATAACAACTGTGATTTTTTCACGAAATTTCAAACTAAACTTGTGGATTAGTCATTTGCTTCTACCGAACTGACCGAAATCACAGATCAACCATTTGACAAGAAACACAGTTTGGCAAAGGACGACAAAAAACAACACTGATTCAAAAAATTGATTCTGAGATAGCTTTTATTCATACGCACTTTGACTCAAGCTATCAATCGCCTTATTACCCAGTTTCGAAGTTCACGGACTATAAGTGGCCTGAAACGAAGAAGTTTGGTTTCATAAAACTAAACACGTTTTCCGACTAATCTCCATTCGAAAGAACCGTTTCGGAATCCGCAGTGGGACAAAACACAAATTTAGACGCCGAAACATCGGAAGGATTACCAGATCCTGTGGAACCTTCAAGACACAAAAACGTAAGATGCCTGGTTTGCAACCAGCACTTACGGACTTGTAAGCCTTCTGTGAACCGTTATTTTCGAAGAATCTTGCTCGCTCGGGAGAAAGGTGTCCAAATACCCACCAGTACAACAGCCGCCAAAAGTCTTCTCTAAGATTATATGTTTGTTATTAAGAAGGCTGTCTCAGAAACTGAAGTTAGTCACCAGGGTTTAGAAGCCATGTGTAATTAAAGGTTGTCGCTATGGTCACTGATTCTGCCAGTGTCATGAAGAAACTTCAAGCAATGTTTAGCGGGTAGGACGGAAGGACTTTCAAGTAGAAGGAATGTCGCTAGTACAGATGTACTGCCTGACACACACGTTATAACTAGCAACCCGAAATGCTTTTGTTACACTGCAATCTAACAAAAATTTGGGACCGGAAAACTGCTTGAAATACTTTTAAACAATCGAAAGGTTCATGCAGTCTACTTACACGTGGTTTAAAATTGCTGGTCGAAGAATTGGAGAACTACGTTTGGCGGCGCACGAGGAAGGTAATATCTGCGTTGAAATGAAGAAGCTGCATACCAAAAGGTGGATATCATCAGAATATTGGACAGTAACTAATTTTCTGACGACATGGAAAAGTGCAGTTACAGTTCCAAAAAGGATATCATGCGATGCATCACATCCGAGAGATGTAAAAGCTGAAGCTGCATCCATTTACGAAAAATATCAAGGCAAAGCTGTTCTTTTTACAATTGTGTATCTACAGGACTTCACTGCTACATTTAAGAAATGGTCAACTTACTTGCAAAAGTACTCAGGGGTTCTTATGAATCAATATAAGTATTATGAAGAAATTCTAAATGATATTGAAGGATTGAACCGCTTTACAAGCCCTGCAATGAAAGGTTGGTTAAAAAATTACTTGTGCAACCAATACACAAGTCTGTACAGATGGTTGAAGCATTAAAGAATATGAAGCTTGCAATATCGTACCTTGGAACACCATGGAGCTAAAATATTTGGACAGTAAAGCTCCAAAGCCAACAGTGTTGGTTCCTACTCCAATAAAAAAACGAAAAAGAACCTAAGTAGCTACATCTCGACGGAGCTATTGGAGAATTCGTATTCTACTAATTCTCTTAGGATTGCTATCTATACAATGACAACATCCACGATCAAGCCAACCGGATACGGAAAGTGTGACGAGACGACGTGGATATAAGAGTGCATTCAGAGAAGGAAATCAAATACTTGGCATTCATGTTTGGGATGGATGGCAACATCGTGGTATATTCCTGGAAGCATTTTGTTGTTTTGTTACTTGAATCTACAGATTGGCAGACATATCGGACTATATGTGACGCAAACTTATTCTGGTCTGCTTAATTGAATAATGATAAACTTATATGGACAGAAGATCTGCGTCGACAATAAATCCGGTTAAAGTATTAGCTCCAGGATCAGTAGCATGCCAGAGTGGATTTTCGTTGCTTAAGAACGTTAAAAATCAACGTCGATCGTCAATTTCGGATTACAAATTGCAAAACCGGTTGAGGTTACTTATCAATGGTCCAGCAGATATCAAGTCCATGTCAATGGTTAAAAAGTATCAGTTTTTATTTATTTTCACTGAAAAAGTCGGTTCTATGTGTACTTTAAAAAGTATAATCGTTAAGTTACTCGGTTTGATTGTCATAAACTGCGAATGATGATTAATTCATCCACCATGAGGTTAATGAAATATTAGAAATATTAAAAAATGAAGCATAGTTCATATCGATATGTGTCAATTTAACTGTTTATAACCGTAATTCGTAATGTACGACGTCAAAAATATTCGGATCCTCTGGTATTTTTTTACAATTATTTCATACTCATTTGATAGGGTCTTCATATTCTCATTTTATGAACATTACGCCATGTATCACACAACATGTTATGGCAACCAGGTTAGTTGTTTTAACGAAGCATATAAGATTTTGTTGTCCGTGGGTTTTACCAACATTTGAAACAAACGTGCATTTCATGAAATGCTATAGCAGAAACATCCTGCAGTGAATGTGAATGACGTAAATGTTTTGGCCATTAAGGTAAATATAGGAAACCGAAATATGAGTTAGCAGCAAGGAAGGAGCAGTAATTGATTATCCTAAAAAGGCCGCTCGAAAGCATGAGCTGAGTACATGGCTGTACGAAAATTCTAGCAAGGTGGAGAAGCGTAACTTAAAGCCTGAAAACATTATGCGTTATTTCACGCTGCATTTATTCTTCCTCATTATAAACTAGGAAATCGTACTAACTATTTCCCTAGTGAAACTCCTGTTCAACAGTGAGTGAATATTTTTGGTTTAATACCAGTAGAGGCACTCATGGTTCTTCCCTGAGATACTCCTGATACCAATCGAGGTTAATGGAAGATTCACCCATCTAGAATCTTCCAGTTTATTTAGTAAGCCATAACAAGGAAGACTCCCACGGATTCAAGAAGCTTTGCTTCTCATCACTGGTCATCTCCTTTCCTAGTACATTTTTGAGGATATCTGCATTATCGTTTGTAGATTCCCATTACTAGACTCCAGCTAAAACAAAGTCACTTCTGGATTCCCATCCCTTACCCCCAGCTCTTCTTCATCACTTCTGGATTCCCGATTCCCATAATATCCCATGCCACGTGTAATTTTATACTATGCTTTCTATGTTAGTTTTAAGATCAAAATCATATAAATACTCTAGGGACTGTTTATAAATTATGCTCAGTTCCAGTCAGACTGTCCAGTCTTATACTGTACTAGTGTGTTTGTGCGAACAATTAATATCAGAGCTATTGGCAGTAAACTTTGCTCCCGTTGTGTTCTAGTTATTTACTACCCATTGCAATTCAGCTTAATTCAGCGTGTTTGGCAATTGTGGGAATTGATAAACGTTAAAAAAGAAGAGTGCATTTATCACGTGGACAAAGAAGCGGAAAAGCGAGGGAATAGAGTTTTGCGGTAAGATGCAACTAAATTATACTCAAGATTTATGATTTCAAAGTTCAATCCATTTCCTTTAATACTATTTATATACCTATAAGCATAACCTCGAGATAAGAGTCGAAATGGTCATAAAAATTGATTTACTGACTAAATTTTACTTTCTTAGTACTACTTTAGATGATCTTGAAGGTGTATGATCACCTTTAATATTCGAACACAAGATTGGGTTTTTAAAACACATTAAAATCCCTCTACTGGTATCGTAAGTGTAGAATATTCACATATTCTAGATTATTTCAATTATGTAAAACCTCAAGGTTGAGGTTAATGTATCATATGCCACGTTGTCCAGATTTATGTCTCTGTCTCCAGTACCATTTCTACCAATTACCATGTCTCCTCTCTGCACATATAAATATATATTCATGCTTCATGTCTCTTTAGATCGTATTCCACCTTATCCATCTCCTGAGCTCTCACAGCTCAGAATAAACTTGTATTATACTGTACTTCACGCCTTGCTCTCACAGCACTTATTCCACAACTCAATCCACGAGTTCCACAGTACATTACATACATTACAGTAAGTTCATATACAATTTAAATATAAATGAATAAATTTAAATCAAGCACCATAAATGATATTAAATTTTGGAAAGATCATGACTGATAGTGCAAACAAATAGGCGATCGGGCGAAACAGACAATATTTACGTTACATACTTGCAAACATGATAATGACTAAGACATAAAAGGGGTTAAGCCGTTATGGGCCATAGCAAACTTGTTTTGGGGTTGATCCCGCACCAGACAATTCATGAAGACTTGCTTACTTAACGAATTGTTATTGGCGTGAGGTTAGACACCTAATTCTACTACTAAATAATATACGTAAAATATGAATATTATATCTAAAAGTGGGGAATGCAAAATTCGTTCTTGTTTTCCGATTGGTGTTGACGGATAAGTCCAGAAATCCAAAATATTACTGGCACCCAAACCTATGACCTAGGTCATGTCTGACCCGTATGTTGACATAGGTTTCTCCTTGATTTCCTTAAAACCAAAGTTGATATTTAGTATTATTTAGGTAAAAACCTTCATTAAAGTAGAAAAACAACCATGTGAAAAGATTATCAAAATACTTAAGGTGTAGCGAATTCAATTGTAAATCGGTCCTTTCAGTATTTTCTCAGATACTAATAATTCTGACCTGATAACCATTCCCAAGAGATTTTGTTCTGCGTACTGTTATGGTACAGATTAAAGTTGCTTTTTTGCTGTAACTATTAATTCATTTCTACTTACTTATAGCTTATATATCATTAAAGGTAAAAATGTATTTTCTGTTTCACACAAACTCTTTTCTTTTCTCACGGCTTGTCCCAATGTATTGTGTTTAATCTCCTGTGGCGAATTTATGCGTGATTTTTGCTAAAGATGATGAAACTGGACTGGAATCTTAATATGAAAAAATTAATTCACAACACTACACCACCTGTCAGCCAGTCAATGATATTAATTTCAAAACGTGCACTTTTTCAACATTTGTAAGTTCGTAGTCGTTCTCCATCAACTAAAAAAAGACAATACAATTAGCTGAAATTAGAAACCTGCAGATGCAAAAAAATCAAACTATCAATTTGATTGCCTCACTCATTTATTACAATTTTACAGTGAAACGTAATTGTACGATCAACGAGCGACGAATGCTGGCTTAATTGTTATTTAGAAAGTTAGAATTAATATACATAGTTGCACAGAAAAAACTGGGCTGTTATTCTTTAAAATATGGATTTTAGATTAATTAGCTTAAAGAGCTTTTGAAAGCGAAAGAGAAAAACCGGAATAAGCCTCACAAAATAGAGGTCTTTTTCACCTGTTGCTATGAATATCGTGTAGAGAAATTGAGTAATAGGTATTTCTGAATTAAATGGGTCTTTGTAATGGCTGTACATTTTTATCTCATAATGACCCAAAACTAGGGGAAATTTTAATATCACACTTAACCATATGTAAAGAAAAATTCAATGATAATTTTAGTCATTTTTCAATTTTGTTTATGTAAAATGATTTCACTTTTAGGATTTTAATGCAAAAGTAGTTTCTTTATGTGGTTTTTCATATTGTACTCAAATTTTAGAAAACTGGAGTATAAAATTCTAGTAGTAAAATTGAAGCAAGTAAAAAAGCCATTACTGTTTGTTTCTTGTTGCGGTCTCCGCTATGCTGTTGCCCTTACTATGCAATGAAGCAATAGTGGATACCTGATATGCAAATTAATATATCTGAAGTAATTGTTGGCCCATTTGAAATGTACTTAACTGAAATCAGGAACTAGATTGGATCAGGTTATAGTTAAAGCTTGGTACAAAGTAATTGTGAAGGTAATAGGTATGCACGCATTATGTGATGAATGATTTACTCCTTACTGGACTGGTGGATTTACTATGTTTACTAGATCTTCGAAATAAATCAGGATTTAATTTATCATGTTTCTGCCGTTTTTAAATGATTACGGTGTTATGACTATGACCAAGGGGGAAGGCAGTAAATTTTTTGAAAATTTTTGGTTTTCTGGACCGGATTATATAACCTAACCTAACCAACCAAAACAATCTATATTACATTGGTTATTACATTATCTTATGTTAGGTTAGGTTATAATCCATTAGTTGAAATTAGTAAAAAATCTTCAAAAATTCTTTGAAAACCAAAAATTTTCTACTCGTCGAGGTTGGTCCAGAAAACTTACTGCCCCCCGCCTTGGTCATATGTTACTTCAGTGCTAATATCAAGGAAAAGATTAAAGATTTATTAATCTTGATTACTGATAAGATAACCATTTTCATAGTTTAACGCAGTTTATGTCTGGATAACATAAAAATAACTTGATACAGTTTAATAATTTATGGATTTATTAAAGAGGAATGTTGACCGCAATTGTTCTGTCTCAGTCTCTTTCTGCTTTCATTTAAAATTCTTGGTAATTTTTAAATTGAACAAGGTTCAGCTTTTGTTTCCCTTTTGTATTCTTGACTCTAGCGTGTTCACTAGAGATTTCAAAATTATTCAATATTAAAACGATAAACATAAGATCCATTTATTACTATTACTTTTAAGTTACAATTTACAACATTTTCCAGCATTCGGTTGAGGTTGAAGTTGAAAGCCATTTTCTCGGAAATCTTTTATGGTCTCGGTTTATACATTGAATGTTGAATAGGGAATCGCCAGGAATTTCTTCCACGAATTTGTCCAGACTTTTCTTCAACGTAAATCCACGGGCGTACCTATTCCTGTTGGAAGTCTTCACCTTCATTCCATTGCTTCTGTTTAACCTCTTCTTCAC
>JAHZNA010005322.1:0-17689 GCA_027743935.1 Sinodicranocentrus sp. ZH6 | reverse complement strand
CGATTATAATTCCAATTGACAATTGCAGTGCATCATAAAATAGACGTTCATTGCCTGGTAATCATTTATCGTTCCCTCGAGGAAAGGATTGAACTGAGGGTTGTCTGACAATGCAAAGAAAATTGGAAAGTGAAGTTGCTCGTCTATTTAAAAATTGATGTGCATATTTACCTACCACACCTCTTCTCAGTCGAATACCGAGAACACAATGAATTACATTTGAAATTTTTATTACAGGCAAAATACTTCCAATTATGCTTCCTATCAATAAAAACAATTACATAAATGTACACAAAGCTTAGAACTTTACCTCCAGAGAGCATTTTATTTATTTTCTTTCTGTCTCGCTAATCCATCCATACTTTCTGTTCGTGTTCGATTCACCATCCCCATGCATATTGCAGTTTTATTTTAACTGGGAACTGAACGCATACTTTCTCCCTTCCGTCCGATCAACAGCAAACATAAGGAAGAGTGGCCAACTCATTTATTGTCAATACTTCACAGTCACAAGTCACAACCATAAAATTATGCTATTAAAAAATACTGCCCACCAATAGTTTACCAGAAAACAGTGATGCTCTCAGTTCAAACCGTAACACTCGTAACAGTAACAGTTCGCAGAGTTATGGTTTTCATTTTCTACAACATTCAAATTCAAACCCACAAAAAAATCGACTTTGTCGACGTGGACAGAGAAAACAAAGCACACAGAATACAAAAGATGTTACGAAAACTTATGTAAATCGAAGATCTGAGGACAAGTTGGAATTTGGAATAGCTTCGATTCTATTATTTGTTGAAAATCTAAACATAAAATAATCGTGGTATTCCAGCAAATAACCAAAATCAATCGTACAGAGAAATGAGATGAATGGAAAGCGAACCAGAAATGTCTCTTTTCAGCTGGTTTATACTTCAAGGTTCAAAATTACAATAGGGCAAGTTAAGATACTGGGACGATACAGTAGGAAAGTTAGGATGTTGTGTGACCGGTTTTACGCAACAACATCTTCAATTAGGTTTGACTACGTTTCCGGACTGAAATTTGATACAATACATTTTCTTGAATACAACTTATGAGGGAATATTGGCATGAAAGTAAAACTTGAGGAAATAAACGTTACATACAACATCGTCATCGTTAATGGCATCAAATCTCAAGTCTCACACATGATTGTTTTAACTGGTAACATGATCATTCATTCAAAGGAATATTCATGATGTCCGTTCGTAAGTGTATTAGTAATTAGTATTTAAACTACTCTGTTAGTTATTTAGGTTCAAATTTCGAAAGACACGTCGTAACGCTATATATTTGCTTTTAAGGTTTACAGTTCCCATTCCTACATTGAATTGAACAAGTTTGTGGTAGCTTCAATTTGCTACTTGTTCATTGGTTGAGTTCAATTATTCATAAAAATGCATTATGTGAATTTAAGTAAAACTTTGGAGTTGAGCTGAAGACTCAAAACCCCTAAAAACGCCCCTGGCTAAAATGCAATTGTATCAGATCCAAGCAGAAATCAAAATAAATCCTAGGTTTTTGCCGGTATACTACCTTTTCTTGCTTGTTTGCAATCATGCATATTATTAAAACAAACTTTGCCAGGCAAAATATTCTACGCTCAGTTATCGTTTGATGTCAAGTTAACACTTTAATAAATTCAATCTAATCTAATCTAATACTTGTCTTAAACCAATGTTTTTCAATTTTGGGTGGGGTAAAAAGCCACCAGAAACCTTTTAATTTTTCCTTGTGGGAAATTTCCAATATTTATATTGAATGCGGTTGTTTAAATCAAGTTACGATTAATAAGACAAAAGTTACTGAAAAGATTCCCATTTTGAAAAATAAATTGAATACACATTCGAAACTACTCAAAATGTCCAATTAATATACAGTCTCGTGCTTGAGTAAAAAAGTACACGCATACTTAGTCTTTAGCACACGATTATAGGAGGTTTCTTAAAATAGAATTCATATGAATTGAAATAAAATAATTATTGATCTATCCTATCTATCATCATCATCTGATTAAAATTAAAAACATGTGTTCATATCATACCTACTTTTCATTGTGGAGAATGTAGACAGATGCTGTACTACAAGTCGTAAATAGTATAGGATTGTAGGCATGGAGGAACGGAAACCTTAAAGCCTTTAACACACAACATACGAAAACAAGTTTTACGATATAAATTAGATTCCCATGATATGATGATATCCTGTTCTTACTCCTCTTTTTGTTGAAGAATGCTACTCCACTTATTTTGCTGGAGGGAAGGGATTGGGTGGGATTGAGGTCGAGGTGAATATTTATTTTTAAAACAAGGGAATCGTGTGGGTTTCGTAAGCAACTGGATCTGGAAAAGAAGTGTACAAGAGGTAAACCTGAAACGAACATGAGCAACGAAACTAACGAAAAGAAAAGTCAATTAACCAATTTTGCTGACATGCATTCAGTTTCAGTCAAGGGAGATAAAACCCATAAAGTAAACCACACAAATGAACTTTCCCGTCACCGGTTGTCTTTATAAAACCTTTCAAAAAAATCAACCTGAACTCCTTGACAGTAAAAAAATTCACACATCTCCATTTTTGCATGACATGCGTTAAACGGAATTTTATTTTGCATTAGCTATCAGGGAGAGACCAAAGTTCAGCAAAGCATAAAAAGGCAACTCTAAAACATCTGTCTCATTCAATTCACATTATTTCTTGTTTCAACATGCTGTGAAAGTGTGAACATTATGTCATACTACTATCAATATTGGTATTTTTAATTTAGATTGTCCTTTGGGAGGGACTTGGGTGCATGGGACAAATTTTTCAAACAACCACTCTTTTATCAGTGCCCTGCATGTGCATTTTTGTGATAGATTAAAGGATGCTTCAATGTTCAGTATATTAAAAGTTGTGTTCAGATTTTTTATCATAAGGAAGTATGGGGATTGGGTGGGATTTGTGGATCGTAGACCCTGAGTTACGATACCCTCAGTAACTTTGATATAATAAATGGACGATTTTGAACAGCAAATTGTAACAAATATCAAAATATTTAAAGCTTAACCTGTCTTTGGTATTTATATGTCTATTATTAGACCAGTTGTCTATATGATCTATGGAAGGCAACTACGTATAAACATCGCTTTTCAATTCAATACAACCACTCTTGCAAATTTGTATATGTACTATTATATACTCTGTGATGTTACAATGATGATGGTTTATGTAAAAAAAATCGTTATTTTGACTTTACGGCCGATAAACGTCAAATCATTTCTGAAATTTAAATATGCCAATCGATTCAGCTTTAAATTTGCTTCCGATTCTTCCGAAAAAATTATCACACACCATATATCGTACTTTTGCAACAACATGAAAATTTCTGATCGTTACGTTGCCGTTAAAATGGGTTTCGCTCAAAAGAAATAGGTACACACAGAGTATCCAAAGTTCAAAACAGATTTTGAAAAATTTGACAACGTAGAGCGTTAACTAACATACCCACTAAGTTACGGGATTTCACATTTTGTTAATAGTTACGCTTCTAACAAAACTATGGCCATTCGGTTCCATCCGCTAGCCCAACAACATGTTCTTCGTGCACTGTACATCTGTTCTCTCTAATTCATTTCGTAGACGGCATATTAACCATGTAGTTGAGTCGCACTTCCATGCTCTTCTTCATTTACATCATGTCACACAACTCAACTTTTGCTTATGCCATACTTTTACCAATCTTACTTGAGTAACCTTTTGTTTACACGATCTATCCGAAATGCAAGTGATGTAAGCTTCGTGTAGTGCAAGTTGCTATACCTGGCGTTACAATCCATTTCCTGTCATTAACAAGAAACGCACAACATTATCACAACTAGTAGTAGGTCAATGAGAGAATTGCACCGCCCACCCGTGCACATTTCACTCTCGAAATGCAACGGCAAATGCATGCAAACTGCAATGCAAGTTGCGCATGCAGTTTTTCAAACCCATCACTATCACAAACGCTAACACATATAGAATCGTGGTTCATATAAGTTGTCATTATTAAAGGTTATCAACATAGGAAAATTAGCTTGTCACTTCAAACTGCTGCGACCCCTTTCGAAAACACCAGTTTACAATTCGATCAAACCTGGCAGCAATAAAAGTTTACACGCATGTGTATATGTGTAGCATGTTAAAGAAAGACGATATCTGAAGCTTCATCTCTGCAAGAAAAATATGCGTTTGCCCAACTATAACTAGCATGTATTGTGCACGTAGCATGCACCTTTTCGTAGTATTGCGTTATTGCGTAGCGTAAAACAGGCTACCATTCTATTCTACCATCATCACTATGTTCACCGATCGATTCCGTCAATATCATTAGTTGAGTTACACTTCCAGAGTTGAGTTAGTGTAATTAATCTTCGTCAGAAAGTCAGCAGTTCTGAGTTCAAAACTTCTCTGCCATGATTTTGTGTAAAACCGACTGGGATTAAATAAAGCATAGACTCTAATGGAATACATTAGAGTGGATTTTCTCCGCCCACAAGTATGCGTGAATAATAATAGAGTAGCGAACTAGCGAACATATTTTACTGGTGTGAATATTGCATCTCATGAATGGCGATCATTATTCTCACTTTCCATTTACATTCATATTCCACCAGTTAACTTTCTCCTATAGTCTCCTCTACCTCATCTTTCGCTTGCTGCCAGTTGCCGTGCAATGTTGAATGAATGCAAAATGCAATGCATGTAAACCATTACGACAAGAACCGGCTCCCATATGCCGCGAAAACACACGCCTGTCAAACAGCAAAGCAACAATCGGCACTGGTGATGATAGCGACAGATTGCAGAACACATGAATGAGGAAAATAACCTAGAGAACATACAAGACAGCAACGCAAGACCATAAATGAAGGAGACGTCCCCGAAGGCTAAACGACTTGCAATGCTATCCCTTTTTAACTTCCAATGACGCCAACATAACGCCAACTATAGTAGCATTAGTAATCCATCCAAATCCATATGTCCAATGCATCATGTAACAAAATCAAGTATGCAAATACAAGCTACACAGGACGGGCGAAAGATTGACAGAAGATGTCTAAAAAATGAACAAAAAATTAAGATCCATCCTCTTATGGGTTCAAGGTCTTGCTACATGAACCCCCATTCTATACGTGTCGCTGCTAACCCATCATCATCGTCGTGCACATACATACATATATGCAATGCCATGGCCCAAAAACATTGCAAAATAATTTAGAAAAGAGGGCTAATCTTCTTTACTCTGTTGTACAGTGACGCTATCGTGGATGAGAGAGCACTAAACATGTTCCATAGAATTGTCTCCCTCCTTCCTGCCCTCCATAAACTTTACTTTACTTTATTATTCATAATGAGTTGAAACAAAATTTGTATTCATTATGCATTCCTTATTCTCATTACGAAATGCCTTCATTTGCAAGGTTGGCGCACTCAGTTCCTTTGTGACTGATATTTTTGCATCTTCTCCCGTTGATAATTGCCTTTACACTCGGCTCGCAATTCTTGTCGTAATTGCACAAATGTACGCAAAAAATAATGAGAACCCACGCTTGGCAAAACAGAGACGTCAACAGCCTATTTCATTTCTTGCTCTGATTGAATGGGAAATAAAAATATGGTCAACTAAACAAAGTAATTCACAAATTTGCTTTTCTATTGCCTGTATCTGCAACCCATCTCTGTGCATACAAAAAAATAAAAAATGATATGCATCGCTGACTGAAAATTTGAGAAAGTTTACAAACGCTTTTCTTGGTGTGGTGATCACACGACGACGGTGATCAGTTAGCACAAGTATTCGTCAATGCAATTTAAAGCAAGCACCCACGCCCGTAAAATCATGGAACAGGTTACAAGCCGTTTCTTAGCCAAAAGCCAAAACTAGTTACACAAAGTTCCAACCGCCCCATCATCTAATCTGAGTAAGTGTATTCATTATGATACATTTAAGCTATTAAGACTGGCAAAGCTATATGAGAAGGTGATCTATATAGTATGCCCGCCGTATAATAAAGCGATCTCTAACAAACCAATAACAGAGGACAGGGTAACGAAACGATTGGTGTTTCTTGTGCTGCTGGCGATTATCATGGTTTAGTTAGGGACAACGAGTCAACGAAATGCTTCCAGTCACTACTCCAGCCAATCCATGGAATAAAACTTGATGTACGGAACAGTATAAACTGAAGTACAAAATTATAGCCACCGAAATATTCGAATCTCATCAACGACAACAAGCTTGATGAAACGAAAATTGTGCATGACTATGCGGTGGATTGGATTGAAGAGTGTTATGTACTTTTGGACGACTATCTTCTTTCACCATCCTCATATTCCATTATTCCTCATCTCTTTATCACCCATTTTCATGCATGAGAAGAATTAACATGCCAATGCCAATCTACTGCACCAAAACCAACCAAGCCAACTGTCCATTCACATTCACCAATCGCCACAGCGTTCATCTTTGTCCAGCGAGACGAGCACAGGAACGAGTAATTTCTCGAGAACTAGAGATTGGAATCATCAACTATCATATCATCATTATCATGAGTTAGACTAAGGCATAAGAAGTCATGGAAAAAGCGCCATGCTGATACAATATAATATGCGGTATGGTATCTCTACTACTAGAATCATTAACCACTATTTATTCTGTATTTACTACAAGACTCTACTCATGTGCCCGTTGACTTCAAGACACGCACATCAATGCCACCATTTGCTTCACCTTTATTGTATTAGCTCTTTCCCAGCCTAGAAGAATGATACAAAACGAATTTGTGAGGAAAGGCCAACTAAACTCCAGCGCTGCATAAATATTCAACTTTCCTCCATTCCTTTCCATCTACCAAGACAAACAAGGTATAAGTACTTCTTGCTGTAGTACCCCAGTCTTGTGAAGTGAAAAAGGCAGTTGCTTATTAGTGTATGTTATCTATGCATGTATACCATCTCGGCATGTGAATGAATCATACTGACAATAATCATTTCTGTTTGCAGTGCATGATAACGCAAGAGAGAGACGAGAGATGCACTGAAAAAGGAGTTACACTGGAAGTAAGTCAAGTTTTGAGTGAGCCGAACAGGATCTCTTAACTTTTTTCACTCCATTTTTCTTCGGCAAAGAACGTAACAGATGTATTTTTATAATACAGGCTGGAGCTACATACACCATTAATGCATGCATTGTAGTATGATGATGAATTACGATATGTGCCGTGTATCGTGTATTCTATTCATATAACGACTGATTATTGGGAGTTTTTCAGTTTCTCTCTCCTTCACACATACATGCCATGTTAGAGAATACAAGAGCAGCGAGGTCGTTTTGTTTGTTGTACTACAATTCAAAACTTTTTGTGCCACAAGGTCCACTTCCAGTCACGTCCGCCTCTTCTTTTCATTTATTTTCTACGCCACACATACCACACTTACTCTACTAAAAGTCACTACTCGAAAATATTAGGTGTTCTTCAAATAGGCAAGCTAATGAAACGGGCAAAGAAAAAAAATAGAAGAAACTACAAATGATTTTAGAAATACTAACGAGCATTATTCAGTTTTTTTTATAGAATTGATAACGGAGGAATCCGAAAATGACTAACGCTTAGGTTATGAAGGCCACCTTCTGTGTGAAGGAATTTGGGGATGCAAGTGCACTATCAACTATCAACTATAAAAATTATTTTGACTTTTTGATATTAAAAAGTTAGAAGTTAACTTCACAAAATAACGGACAGATTCTAAAAGGAGTGTATTTATGCCACCTCAAACTCAAAAAGCCCCACCTCAGGCAATCATTTGGGGTTGTAAATGCCATTTAGCGGATTCTCCGTCATCGATTCTATGAAAAACTGGGTCGCTCTTTTGAAATGATTTTGGGTGATTTTGAACCGTCCTTTATGTTGCTCGTAAGTCGTAAGTAAAAACAGCATATATATTGAGCAAGATCCTAACACGGCAACGGCATAGCAAAACTTTGATTTTTTTTACAAACTCATTAACTCATGTCACATGTCATACTCATGATGGGCGACAATTAACACAAAATTTGACAGATTGTGACTTGCGACCAGGCACTGGTGCGAATTTACTGTTATTTTAGTATAACTCGGCATCCTACTTAATTACCTAGTATACATATAAGAAGTATAAAAGATGACCGACATTATGGCAAGCCCAGTCCACAAGTCACAAGTGGGATTCTAATAATCTATTCACCTGTAAATACCTCTGTGAAATCAAAAAATTACACTTACCTAATCGTCTCCGCGATTTCCAATGCACCATCGTACCGATCCTACATACGCAAGAAATGAAAATTAGTTACTAATCTGATGTATTGATGTGTATAAATTGGATATTGTTTAAAATTTCTGACTGTACGATATTAGAGGAAAACGTTATTTTATTCGTCAAGATTTCGGCACCAACTGTTGCCTTCTTCTGGACATGACAAATGAGTAAAACGAAAAATAGGGAATGAAATATAAAGATATTATTTTTAATTTTGGAAATTCCGACATCATATTCTAATTCTAAACATTTTGTAAATTATGAGATATCCAAGCGAGGTTTTCTTGAATGTTTAAAAAAAATGGAACTAGTGTCAAGTGTTGTTTTACATTAAGGTTGTTGAATATTGTTTAAATCAGAAGAGTTTTTAAAAAGTGCTTATATTTTAAAAAATAAGATTAAACTGACAATGAATTATTGAATAGCAGTTAACAGGTTGGAACCACATTTTTATCAGGCCAAGTCTATTTGCCAATACTTAAATATTAAATAAACATTACTACTATACTAAGATTTTCAACACCACCATCAAACTATCAACAATGCATTTAAAAACCTTAAACGGCAACAGTTAAACTAATATACTTTTTTCCAAAATTAATTTTGCCATGGACGAAATTTTCTATCTATAAATTTTTGTTGTCATAATTTATCGTGTAAAAGTGTCTTCTAGTTTTGAATAAATATATAAAATTTGTAATGATAATTTAAAACGGCATGAATGAAATCACAAACCTTTCCCCCACTAAGTGGCCAGGTATAGACCACGGGTTCGGCACCCACTGGACTGTGTAGCTTTAATTCCAATCCCATTTTACCCGGGTAACCACTGCTGATAAGCAGCTGAACACCTTTTGCCTCCTTTTTAATCATCGAACAAATCACAAATCACTAATCAAACCAACTTCAAACTTACACTTTGACACTCATCACACCGAATCCCATTCATGCTCGGTTTCCACCAGTTCGCAAATCACGATGATATTTATCAACAAACAACAAATGATTAACAGACCACCGGGACGGGACATTTTTTTGGCTTGTTATAATAATTGCCACCATCAATCAGCAATCCATTCCATCCCACTCTTAAGAAATAAAAACGACTTCCGATTCTGACATAAACTCCCAACTGCTGCACTGCACTCAACAATTAATCTTCAAATGTCGAAGCTGAAAACCCAGTTGTTTGGTTTCCGCCGGTATGGAATTAAATGCTAAACAATCTTCTTTCACTTTCACCACCTTCGCCCACGAAACAACAACAGCCCACCTCTCTGGAAGCATTCACCCCCCACTTGCATATGTACGTACTCAATATTCAACAAAATTCAGCCAGTATTTTTCGTCACGTTGACGATCTTAAGCCAACTGGAGAAAGCTGTAAGATATTCCTGCCCTTGCGACAATAGTCAACATTACTAATTTATCAATTTTCTCTACTCCCTTCGTTTTTCATCATGTCTTATTCGCACTTGTCTTCGCTTGTCTTGTCAGTTTCAAAACCCCACTTTTCCAAAGGTGTTGTTTCCAATTTTGGGGCTTCATTTTGACAGAAAATTTTGTGTACTTGTTTGAAACATGTTTGAAGATTTGTATAAATAATAATAATTGCAAAGACAAAAGAAGGTTGTCGCAATTGTGGTGAATTTAAATTTCTGAATAATAGTCATACCATAGGTGAGCATTTTTTGTTTGGAAATTGTGAATGAAGTTGACACTGGCTCGTCAACTTTCTGCAAATTCTTGTGCTGCCATTTTGAGTTGAGGTCTACAAACTTATTATTGCTCCTCTATCGCAGGTTTCGCCTCTGATTAACCACACAGCGCAAACCTATTCTAACTCACGACTCAGACATGAGGTGAGTTTCCAGTTAGAAACCGAAACCCTTCGAAATCCACCTCCAACCCTGCAGGCAGTCACCAAGGCAAATTTCCAAACTCGTTCTTTATCAAAACATGCTGACACTGAGAACTGAATTGGATTAAGTAAAATGTTGACAAGGAAAACTTAAAACCTAAATGCCGCAGCAATCATCAAAGTGTCCCCAACGCAGACATTTTTTTTGGTTTCCTGTTTCCAACCAAAAGCAAACATTCCATCAACGATCAATTTAACCGCAGTTCCTCGATAAGAGACGTACTATAATGTTAAATGATTTCGTACATCATGGCATTTATTGTTTTTCTCCAGTTGCAAGTTGCAACCGCTTTCTGCACTAAATAAAAATTACCATCAAACTTGTTTTATTTAATTGTTATTTTCCACATTAGCTTTGAGCATGGTCTTTCACATCCACATATATTAAGGTATTAAAACAAGGGCAAACCAAAATATTATTATTATTTGACTCATGGTGTGTTTGTATTACGCTTATACTATGTGTATTTGTAATTCCTCGAATTTCACTATGAATGGATATTGCGTAACGTAGAAGTAACGTAACGTGACAATGAACTTTTAGTACAACATTCAGTTCATTCACAAAATATAACTTTCGCCCCTGTCCACTTTTTTAACTACAGTACACTACTAATCTTCTTAGTGATTTTCCAGTGAGTCTGCTTCAATTGCTCAGTTTTTACACGAGTTCACTTCCACTTATTTTACGGGCAGCGTTAATGGGCATCCATCCAGCCAGCCCTGTGGTTGAATGCACTCTTCCGAGCCTCAACATAGCTCGTCAAAGCATTTTCATTTCAAAAAAGTTCTACATTGGCAAGATCGAAGCACGAAGGAAAGAGACGAATGAGATAATAGGGTAGAGAGAAAAATATATACTTTGTTACTACTCATATTACCTTTTACTACGATATCATATATGACGATGTACCATGTACCCCACTGCAATACACACGAGATGCGAGTGAATATTTTCTACTTGCACACACTATTGCACACTTAACATGTTCCTCGTATTACATATAGTTTTCTGCCTTTTTACAATGTACGTGTTTCCATTTCCACTAGTCATACTCATTTCTTTGCCATTCGACCGAGTGTGCCTACGTGTGTGTAATGTATAAAAGTTGAGAAAAACTTTTTTCCCATATATTTACTTTGAAAACAGAAAAGGCATAATATATGGCTGGTGGTGGCTTTGTGCACAAAGTAGAGAGGAGAATAGCATGTCCGATGGAAAATAGCAGAGCTGAGTGTTGAGAGAGAGATGAATGCAGCATGCTCCTCTCTCTCTTTTTCAAAAAAGTTCTCTGTGCATTTTCCTCTGTAACACTCACGCTCACATCACAGAGCTTATCATCCTTTAGAAGCGGATAGGGATTAGGGATGTTTAAGCAAAGCGCATTTGAAAAGTGAGCAATGCTAAAACTCGTCTACTCCTTGTGTGGTTAAAATCAACATTCCCTTTGCCTTTCCTTCCCGTCGTCTCTTTGCCTGTTCAAAGAGCAAATCCTCCGTGCACTCATTCTCAGATGGTCTCAGCTCATTCTGCCTTTTCCTTTATTGCCATCATCATTGCTATATTATGGTTCGCTTTCAACTTGAAGCCCTGCAAAAGCTGTGAATAAACACAAGAGCTCAAAATTACTCTCCGTTCGACTTGACTCGCAAAAGGCAAGAGCAAAACGTAACGTGGACATGCAATGCAAGCTCGCTATAATAGAATACTTGTATTTACATATTGATAGTTCTTCTACGCACATGCAATTCTCTGTCTAGTAGGTACATAAAGTTAATGTATTTGAAGGAAAAGTTTTCACATGCTTTGCTCTGCACAGCATCTCACATGGCATGGAATAGAATAGAATCTGAAGAAATGGGATAATGCAAGAAAAAACTCATGCAAAGGTCTTTGCTTCCTCTGCCTGAAAAGCCTTGAAAAAGGGCATTCCCACTATTCTTGTTTCATCCCTATACACTCCCGTGTTCACACATTCAGCAAAACAGAGCGGAATTGGAGGAAATGAGCCCTCCCCCTCTTCCTCTTCATATACTCAAATAATAATATTCCTTATTCCTTCCTCATCATCAGGTTTATTCTGCACCGCACACATATACACTAACGATATGTATCTTTCACATCATGTAGGTAGCACTGTTGACTGTAATGGTAAAGAGCGAGCAGAAACTACGAGTGTAAGTCGGATTTCATTGTACATTGCCTAAATGAGTTGAGAAGGGGAACCGACACATGTTCTGAATATAGACGGTGAAAATACTTTTATAGACAAAATAATGACTTTCGGAGAATTTTCCTTTGAGTAAAGGGAGGATGCATGAACATCTTTGCAAGGGAATGTTGTACTGTGTCAGCGGATGGGAAAGAAGTAAGAAAACTTGGGACAAAGTCAACGTGTTGAGATTTTTGCTTTCAGATTTTCAGTTCACAATGTTTCATACTACATAGATCAGGCGCTCATAAAAAACAACCCAGTTGTCACATACTGATGCACTGGCAATGTGAGAGAGTGGAGCATATATTCCTTCATGTGTTGGCATTGGGCAATCTGCATGATCTTATGACATTAGCTGGCAAAAGAGATGTGGAAAGAATGGACGAGTTGCTTTACACTGAGATGATGTTGTGCAGGGATGCGCACATGAAGTTGCTCAACTCTTGTACATTTTTGTTGGGTTCTTGGAGTGTTCTGCATCCGCGTTTAGTGTGGAAGTGGAAATCGAAAATTACTGTGATTGTACCTACATTGTTTGTTCCTCGTGTGTGCTTCCCTCACAGTTGAGGGAAAGCATGATCAAGATGCTTTTCAGGCCCAGCCCCATCGCTCAAAGGAACCACCCACATGTATCAACTGTAGGATAGGGAAAGTTAATGGCGGATTTTGTCCGGGTAATTTTAATTTCAGTTCATTTTGTCCCGACTCTCACACTACCTTTGGTGATCGTTCGTTGATGTGCAAATTGTAACGTAGATGTCATTTTTTAGGTGTGCTGTGTGCATTTACCATCTTGCATTCCACTGCATAGATCACATATTTTCTCGCTCCTTAACTCCATTAATAAACTGTGACTTTAACTGTCTGTGTAATTTTCATAGTATTTTCGTCTTTGCCCATGAGTACATATGCCAAGCCAATATTAATACATGTGGTGTCGTCGTGTGTGGTCTATGTTGAGATGAGGCAGTATGCGAGAAACGTATTCCAGCAGCACCTTCGACATCTCTTTTTAGTTCAGTGGAACAATACTGAACCGACAGCAGAATAGCGTATATTGGTGGAAAAGTGTGGAATGGGTCGTGAAGAGGATGCGCACAGCTCAGAAATTCTATTGATTAAGCAACAGCAGTTTCCTTCATGAGTTTAGTAAGCCTGCCATGTTGAGTAATGAGTAAATCATACTGGACATGATAGTCATATTATCCCAAAATCCCAGCCCTTATAATATATTATTGAAGGTGTTGTACAAACTACAAATTGTGACAACTCAGACGCACTCAGACATGACTGAAATAGTTAATTTACATTACAATTTACAAATGGTTTGGTTAGATTGGTTGGTAGTATTATTCTGTCAAATGCTTTTCCCCATCCGCCTCAGAAACGTTTTAGATTCCAACAAAGTTCTTATCTTCTGTCGCATGAACATTCCAAAGCAAACCTTGAAGACTAGACAGGAGCTAATGATTACTATAGGACATTTTAAGTAAAAGTCTGTATGTAAGGATCCAAAAAGAAACACTGTCCAAAGAATGATCTCAGTACAGACAAATACTAGAAATGATTTGGAAAGGAGGGCAAATAATTCCAGGAAAGAGAAGATACAGGAGAGAACAACGATAATGATGTTTCCTGAGTCTGAAATGAAATGAACAAACAATTATTATGTCATTTAGCTATATGGAGAAAAAAATGTAAAGGGTCATCTTATGATCAATTTATTGTCAAATCAATTAACTACTTGGTATTCCATTATCTACGATGATACGGGATGATGGATGGATTAAGTCAATGATGAGGAAAAACGAGGCAAAAAGTGGGAGAACAAAGATGAACACCTTGATGATAAAACCCACAGAATTCACAAAAATATAACAGTCTTCCTGCTGACCAATGCCTTTCATATTGAAGTGGGACACAATACAATGCATACTAAATTAAAATGATCGTTTTGGCCAACTCACAATAGTACCAATAACCACAAACAAGCTTGTCCTGTCCATATCGAGGAACTTCAGATCAGCCCAGAACGATGCTGATTTTGAAATCGTATAAACCCCGAACGTTTCCACTGTCCGAAGATATTCTTTTTGTACTGCTTACATTATCGACATGAAAAGTTGTAAAATGAAAGTATAAATCGCAAGGTAATTTAAGGATATTATTAGATTTACTGTGAGTGAGTGTATAGTTCGGTAGCAATATTTTGATTACAGCGTGGCATTAGAACTGCTAAGGAAAGATGATTCAATTCACTCTAGATTTCGATTCGCTGGCAAACCGTCAACCGTTGCGTTTGCAGACATTAAATACAAATTATGCAACAGTGTTTTGCTCTCGAGTAGAAACTAGAAACATTCATTCGATGAATTCTGGCATAATTCATGCTTACTATATGTTTACTTTACCTGCTATTGTTTCAAGAAACAATGCATAAAGATAAAGATAACGATATAGGGTCATATTCCTGACTCGTTTTTAAGGTTAAGCTTATGCTTTCCTTAAGATTTCCCCCATTTAAAATACATTGGACACATTTTTGTTTCCTAGTAACATAGGATAAGGTCGACCTTAAGGAAGGTTTGGGAATATGGCCCATAAACTTAATGCCAAGCCCTAATTGTAAGAAGAAACGTACATTAACATGATTGATTGATTCATTTGAAGAATCGTGGCCTTAGAATTGGAATGAATTTATGAAAGAATCATCATAAATATAAATCACCCATTATATTTCCTATGAGTCCACTTGAACAAATATTTACTTTTACGAGTTAATGATTAATGATTCAACCACATTAGAGGAAAACATTTTTATTATTTGTGTCAAGCTTTCGGCATTACTTTTGCCTTCATCAGGACATAACTGAACGAGAAATTGAAACTTGGGACTTGAAAACTTTAAAATGTTAAAACATGTTAATTATATTAGATTTACACCTGCTCCGCTTTAGCTGACTTCTTGATGAATCACTTAAATAAAACTGAATTTTAATTTGAGTCATGGAACAAAAGACCTTCATTTAATGCATGGAACAAATCGTCTCTGCGATCATTAAGGAAACTAAGATAAGAAACAAAATATTTTGCAATGCAAATCGTCAAACGAAAAGCGTACCTAATTAAAATTAACACCGAAAGCTTGAGAAAATAACCAAGACCTGTTGCTCATCAGCTCATCTAATCACACTTGAAAGAATAAAATAAAATTCGGAAACCCCACATGTGAAAGCATATTTCTAAAATATGAATCTCCCTAATGCCACCAACGGAAATGTGCAACCGATTTCTTACTTACTAGATAGCGATTACATGCGCTTCATGCAACTCAGAAAGAATATGGTCGTGGTGATATAATATAATTGTGAGTTCTCGCATAGTGTAGGTCCAAATATCGTTTCAAAACTATTCACGGGTATTTATATTCAAAATGTTATCATCCGCTGTAACCGTGTTCAATTCTTCAAATATTCACGGGTAGTAATTATTGTACCATTATTGAAACAAACAGAGCAAAACTACATTAGCTATGTTTGAAAAAGTTTATGCGTTTTATTGCTTTTTGTAACACGGAGTCAAAGAAAGCAAATCCGACACACAGACAGACAGCAGCGACATTTTCATTAATTTTACCCCTGGTAACGGCTTCAAATAATAATTATGGATGACAAATGTCTACCGTGTCAGTCAAAGGGGGTTGTCGCACATTGTCATACAGGTTAATCCCAACTTTTGGTATAATTAATCCTTAATCCACAAATTTTCAGATTAATCCCACTTAGGATCAAAATAATTGGATTACCGAACCCTGCCACCGCCACCAACCACATCACAGTCTCATGAAATATGAAGCATGCTGCAGCATGCATCTGACTTCACTCTCACTGTGCCCACTTGGCTTGGAAATTGCAACTTTGTATAACATGCAGGGTAATTGGTTGTGCGACTCTGGTTCAGAATTTCAGTTCCGCTAAAAGGAAAATCTTGTAATTTGATGGACACATATACATGACACTCAACACTGCACTGACTGCACTATGAAGATAAATATGTGTTTCGGCAAACGAGAGTCATGCTTGTTGTTGCAAGTTAGTAAAAATGCGTGCATCCAATTCTACCACAATTATGGTATCTAATCTGGAGTTTAGTTTTGATTTAGAATGACTTACAGATAAAAATTTGAAATAGCATCGTAATCAACAACTAATCTTAGTGTCAAGTGTAGATTATCAAGTTTAAGTAATTCCTCCTGAAGACTGTTGACTATTTTGACAACGTGAGTCTGTCAAGTTTAAATTGTTTTGAAGTATAGTGAGTGACAGTGACAATTGTACATTACTACTGACCACGGGCACGGTTGTTTGAGATATTCGCAAGTTTTTCAGTTATGCCCACTCACTCTAAGGCGATTTAATTACCTGATTACCACTAACCAGATTTAAGTGTGGATGTTGAAACTATTGTCAGTAATCAGTTGGAGTTCGAGTTACAATGATGGCAAACAACGTCAAAGGTCAGGAAGATGAGCTAACGGGGAAAGGAGATAGCGTGGAATTACAATTGGATAAAGTGGTTTTTCCACCTGCAGCCACATGGTACCGAACAAATGCCACTGCAAGCCGAGATGACATGTGGGCTTACCTTGCTGGTCAAGCTGTAGTTTTGGTTATACCGAAGATAATACACACTAAAGTTGTTGAAACGGAAGAGTATGTGAGGCAAATTGAAGACGACCAGAAATTGGGAAATGTAAAACTTTCCGGTTCTGCTGATAGGATATGGCCGGACTTCGAAGTATTTGGTCAACAACGAGAACATTACTCGTGTGTAAGCTTCTGTCAGTCGAGCTGGGATCACTTGCCAGTTAAAGAAGCCCCTCTGGTGACTGGATGCAAAGAGGGCTACATTAGGATTTGGAATGTAAAAACTAAACAGTGCATAATGTTCCATGACGTGCACAAACAAGTCAAGGTAATAAAACCGGTTAAGATATATTTAATAAAGGCTAGTTTCAGATCAGAGCGCTATTCTGAATAGCCTATTCAGGTGATACAACCTATGCACTGGGGTTAAATTGTACATACCAACCCCCATATTTTTTGAAAAATCATATTGAAACTCGAATATTGAGATGAGAATTGAGTTGGGATTCAAAATGAAACTTAAACTGTTGTAACCTAACCTAACCAACACGGATATAAC